>JAQQAE010004793.1:0-18342 GCA_029823295.1 Pseudamia nigra | reverse complement strand
TACAACAATAATCTGTACCATATTTCAATTCACAATCAGTCAGTTTTAGCTACGTAGCATATACAATTTCAGCAGTTCATACAATTTCTGTCTGGCATTTACTGTCAAACACAAAAATACAATAAATAAACAGCCATTGGAAAGACAACCAAGCCGAATTTAAGGCAACATATTCAAAAGTTAAAAAATGGTCACTTCTTACCAAACAGTAACCAAATAAACATAATAAATGATAAATGTTTATGAAACTCCTGTTTTCTACAAAGGAGTTTCACTTGCCGCACTTTTTTTCTCGCTAAAATAATTGAATTAGCCACAATAATTTATATTGTAACTTCCATTATAGATAAAAGCAGCTTACAGCAGAGTTGCATTTCCCTTAACCATGTTCATTACGATGAAAAAGGCATTTATGCCTTGACGCGTGCCTGCCATCTTGTTTTTCCCGCAGAGAAGCAGCAGCGAATCAGCAGAAAAGCTATTGTCCGCTGACCACCATTGGTTCTCCTGCTAGACAGTTGCATTGTGGGATTTTGAGTTATGTACCAGTAATCAGTGGTTAATCCATGCCGTTGGCTATAATTGTAGGATTTTGAGTTATTGTGCATTGCGCATGCGTTAATTGCATTAAAATCTTTAATTAATCATGCAAATGGTATAATCTGGATTAACGTGCTAATTTTGACAGCCCTAGTAAAAAGCTTTTGGTCCTAATACTGAGTCCTGTGGAACACCGTGACTAACTTTAGATTGCATGGATGACTGGTCATTAATACAGCATGGACAAATTTGAATTTTTCAGAAAAATATGATTTAAACCAATTTAGTAAATCCTTTTCAATCAGTATAGATTGAAAAGGATTTACAAATAATTGTATTCTGTTTTACATACATTTTACATAATGTTACATAGGTGTTATTAACACCTATGTTACATACAGTAACACCTATGTAACATTAAACAATAAAGTTTAATCAGTTTAACTTTATTGTTCTGCTGTGCATGGAACATGTACAGCAAAATATGTTATGTGACTCATTGAACTAGTGAAGTTAAATGAAAACTTGACATTCATTTAATAAAAATTGTATGTCTGTATTTTATCGTCTCATTCACAGAAAATGTTGCCTTGAGAGGAAAAGCAACCCAGTCAAGTCAAAATGACGGTTTTGGACCTGCCTACAAAGCCATTGATGGAAACCGTGCATCTAATTACCACGTTCATTCATGTGCCCACACTGGAGGGGAGAACAACCCCTGGTGGAGAGTGGACCTGCTGGAGCCCTACATCATTACTTCTGTCACTGTGTCCAACAGAGGAGACTGCTGTGCAGAAAGGATTAACGGGGCAGAGATCCACATCGGCAACTCCATCCGTCAAAACGGTGCTGTGAATCCAGTGTAAGTAATGAAAAATATCCACAGAGGTGTTTAATACAACATTGAAAACATTCTTTATTGATGATATTATTATTATTATTATTATTATTATTATTAATGATAATAATAATGATGTCTGAAATTTGTAATGCCCCTGAAAAGACGCTACACTGGCCAGTGTAATAAAATATAACTGCATCCCAACACATGTATATTCCTGACAGAGAGGCTTATTTCCTTAAATTTTTAAACTGGACAGATTTTGTAAAAGGAACCTTTATAAAAAAACAAAACAGAAAATAATGGTGAGAGAAGGGGAAAGAAATTGGGATACAGACAAAACATTTTAAAAAGAATCTAGAAGTATAAATGAATACATCACACTGTGAACAAGCAGATTTGCAGCCAGGATTATAAATGTATAAAAGCAGCAGAGTGACAAGCACCAATAGTGAAAAAAATGGTAGACAGTACTCGCAACACATGTGGTTCTTAAAGTGAAGTATCAGTACACTGAACAGCATTAAACAGAGATTAATTGAAACATGAAGGCAGACACAAGCTGAAGTGTATATACACATATGGACAAAGGTACTTTTCGAAATGATTGTTTCACCCACAGGAACTTGGACATCCCTTTCCAAATCCACTGGAATACTTTGAGCCATTGCACAATTTGGAACAAAAATGAACAAAACAGTCAACACAAGAAACAAAAATGAAGGATAGTATAAATCTGATGGATGTAAATGAACAAAACATGGACACTATAATGAACAAAATAAACAAAAATTAAAACCAAAACTAGACAGCCCTTACAGAGCGCAGGTCTCTGTCAAGGCAGCTCAGTTTTTCTTCATTGTGTAAGCCGACCATTACCATTTTAACTTGTGCTCATTTCACCCATAATGTTATTGCACCAAAAGTAGTAGTCTTAACATTCTTATTTATTTCACCCTCATTATTGGATTCTTTGAACAAGAGACCCTACCATTAGCATTTGGAATCACTTACATACTCTATCATTATTAATTCAATAGTTATTTACTATTTTAATAATGGTGCAGGTTGGTAATTTTTATCAAATGATGCGACATCCTTCTTAATTCCTAACTCATTGCCTAGTCCATATGAATATAGATATCCAGCAGGATTATTTTCTCCCTTGAGTTCTGATGAGTTTTCAAAGTGTTCTTCAGTTCATATAACAATTCATATA
Source organism: Pseudamia nigra (assembly GCA_029823295.1). Lineage (NCBI taxonomy): Eukaryota > Metazoa > Chordata > Actinopteri > Kurtiformes > Apogonidae > Pseudamia > Pseudamia nigra. The sequence continues at coordinate 15,742 of JAQQAE010004793.1, read as the reverse complement.
AAATCACTCCTGGCTTTTTTTCTACATTCTTGTTGCCTTATTTCTTAATGTGGCAAAGTGGTGTGTATCATGAGACATTTTTGTCACCATTGTTATTTTTAATTCAAGTTTAAATTTTTTCAGTCATTTTAATGTCACATTTATCTACAAAACACTTACATTTGTAGGCAAATTCTCAGTGAGAAAGAGAGAGAATCTTGAATCTGAGTCTATTAATAGAAGATGGATTTTGTCACTTTTTCATCTAAGACTCGGTATAAGATGCTCCTCAGTAACCATGGGTTCCCATATTATTCTGGAGTAAGTGACAGTTTGGAAGTTTCCGCTTCCTATTTTCAGTGATGACATGATTACAGTAGTTTCCCGTTTGGATAGTTTCCTTTCAGCTACTCTTGAATTAGTCTTTCTATCCATATCCTTCATAATTTATGGCAATTTCCAAAATGAATAACTACACCAAAAATTGTGATCTGATTATGCCCACAATGATTATTATTATTATTATTATTATTTTTTAATAGTACAGATATTAAACCAATCAGAAGTGAGTATTTAACATTAAGGTTAAATAAAACATTAGTGCATGTTGTTCATCTGTCTTTCAGGGTTGGTGTAATTCATCAGATCCCAGCAGGCCGCTCTTTAACACTAACTTTTACCAGGCATGTGGAAGGGCGTTACGTGACGATAGTTCTGCCTGGCTCCAAAAAATATCTTACACTGTGTGAAGTGGAGGTTTATGGCTACAATGCACCAACAGGTAAGGCTTTAATCCACAAGCTTGTAGAATCTTCCAACAGAAGGTGTCAATCTGTGTCAACTTGCTCGTTAGTGGACAAAAGAGAGACAAGACACTGCAGCTTTCAGACCAGAAAGGACAGAAAAAAAGAACCAATTCTTGAAACACAAAATTAGTGTGCTATCATGGTGACATGAATATACAGTCATGTACAGGGAGCGACGGACATAGAAACAGATCAAAGACAGAGACGCTTAATGCGTCACAGTTCCCTAACAGCACATAATTATGCAGCAGAAATGGGGAACATTAAGGCTCACCTGATGCAGCCCTAACAATATGCTTTATCCAGATGTTTTAAGTCAATTGGGTGTCTGCATCCTGGACCCAGACTGGGAGCTGGTTCCATCGGAGAGGACCTTGGAAGCAGGAGGATTTGTCTCAGTCTAGTTTGAGATTCTTAGAGCACCAAGTAGACATGCACTCTGAAGTGTTCTGATTGGGTTACAAAGTATATGAGCTAGAACCCAAGGCCCGGTTCAAATCTTGCATTATCTGTCCTGAAATATGGGGATAGAAGTGGCTAGCTGAAAATGCATCTGTTTGCACATGGTGTTACAGATGTGTCTCACGCACAGGCAACACACACCTACACACACATGAATTACTCCTAACAGATCTTTGTGAAATTTTTAGGGTAAGCTTTTTTAAAACATGTTTTCAGAGGTCTTTAGCACACTTGAATATTATGGCTTTAGGTTCAATGGGGATCACGTCAGCGTAGTAGGCCATCCTTAAGGTGTCCCAAGACAGGTACATGTTTGGGCAAATGTGTCCCCGACCACCTCCAAATGTGTCTTGGGTGATGGGATATGATCAGATTTGTCAGGACAGATGTTATTGCAAGGTCAGAAGAGACCCCCACTGTTAAGAGCTTTTAAAGCTATCAGATGTTTTACTCTATTCTAGACTTCTGTAAAAGTGGACCTTTTGACATGGGGATCACAAACCAACATGGGGGCTTGGAGCCAGACTCGCATGACTAGTCAAGTTACTGCAGCTTTGGACACTTGCATTGTTTGTAATGTGTTTTTAAAAAAAATCATTCAAGGCCTTTGTCCTGTTGTGTTCTTTCAGGCAGGAATCTTGCACTTCAAGGAAAAGCCACACAGTCGTCATTGTACAAACATGGAATAGCATATAACGCCATAGATGGAAATCACGATGGCGACTGGAGCCATGGATCTTGCTCACACACAGGCGCCGAATTAAACCCCTGGTGGCGACTTGACCTGATCACAACACATAAGATTTTCTTTGTGAACATAACCAATATCATAGAAGCATCCACACGACTAAATGGAGCTGAGATCAGAATTGGACACTCTCTTGCAAACAATGGCAACAACAACCCAAGGTATTTCACATCATCCATTGCAAACCGTGGAAACTAATGATACTTTTATACCTTAAAGGTCTGCTCTGAAAACACCTTTTGTAATTAAAATAAATTAACACAAATGGAGAAAAAATCTTTTCAAAAAGAAGAGCAGTTCTTTAGCACCAAATGACTTAGAAAATCTTGCCTGTTCAATCTTTCTCTTTTTAGTCACAGGTAACACACCACAAAAGTGAAAACATACAGCATCAATCAGTTACTCTGATTGTTTTAAGACATTGCTAGGGAAACAGTAAAATGTATGATTAGGACTATATTACAGTAAAATAAAATGATTAATATTCTGTATTGTGTACTGTTTCCTTGTCTTTTTAGATGTGCTGTGATCTCAAGTATCCCCCCAGGTTTCACCCAAAACTTCCAGTGTGGTGGGATGGATGGTCGTTATGTCAACATTGTGATTCCTGGACGAACTGAATACCTGCACATTTGTGAGGTGGAAGTGTATGGCTCCCCTCTGGATTAGCTGCTTTGTATCAAAATTCCATTTTATGTTTTTTTTTTTTTTCCCCCTAATTTTAAAATATTCTGAATGGCTGAAAGTTTAATAGGATCTGTTTATTTCCTCAAAACACACAGAATGTGCTCTTCTTTCATACTATGCTACAATGCCTGAATGAAATATACTAAAACTACATCCAGACTTAGGTGCTTTCATTTAAAATGCTATTTTAATGTCATCCTCCACACTAGTGTCCCATCACTATTGTCCAGTCACTCCTGAACCAGAGAAAACATCAGAACCATCTTATCTGGACTACAGAGAAGGACTGAACAGTGGTCCAAAGTCCTCTTTTCAGAAAACTTTACATTTCATTTGGAATCAAGTTTATCACAGGAAGACCACAACAATTCATCAGGCTGGGAACCTGTCTCTCTGAGACACTATTGAGCAGCACTGGACTGGGGCTCCACATTTGTTCTCTCTATCGCTCGCTCTATTTCTCGCTCAGTACTAAATACAGTCCTCTGAAAAAGTACTTGCCCCCTGCCTGATGTCTCTCAACTGAGTGCTTTGTAAGTACTTTGTTCATTTTGGCTTATCCTTTGGCATTTTTTGTGTATTTTGTTCATTCTTTGTTCATTTCTTCAGAAGAATAAGAGTGTTCTTTTATTGCCAAGTATGCATACACATACAAAGAATTTTACTTGTCATTAAGGTGCACTCCTATTGAAGCGCACCCAAAATGACACGGCAGCCTTCTGTGGCGCCTCATGTAGTTGGGGAAGGTGGGGGTAGTATACAACAGGAAAGAAAGGAAAAAAACGGCACATCTCCCAGAATTAGGCTCCATAGGAAGCAAAATTATGGTCACATAGCAAAAAAAACCCTCATGCACAGTTAGCAGACAAGTTGCGTGCGCACGCACACACACACACACACACACACATATTAACAAAGCAAGGTATCCAAGAGAGTTGGGGTGTGCATGTAAGTGTGTAATAATGGTCAGTGGATGCATTGTCACATCAATTATGATGGGAAAGTCAAGAATCCTCTCAGAGCATACAGTCCAGGTGTTAAATTCCATGATGGTTACTATGGCGACATATGTCCATAGAAAAGTTCAGCCCGACCTCTTATCAGAGTGTTGGTGTAAGGCGGAGGAAAGGTGAAAAGCAGAGCTCATTCTCCAAGCAGCGTCTCCTCCAAGGGCGGGGTTGTGCACAGCCTCTCAAGGCCGGCAAGAGGGAGCCGAAAAACAAAAGACGGTCACACTTTCAGAGGCAGAAAAAAAATTTAACTCCAATTTTATATTTTATGGTACTAGACCTCAAGGTTCATCATATGACGAGACCCCAGCACTTCTGTGTTGTAACCCACTCTTTGATTTAACTCAAATCATCCATGTTGTGCTGCCAGTGCTCTTCCCAACTGCTTGATTTGGAGATGAAGCTTTGCTGGGCTTTGAACAGCTCTCTCTGTCTTCTTAATTGATACACCAGGAAAACACCCAAGCCAATCAGCAGAAATCCTGTTATCATGGTTGCGAATAGATAAATATCTATCACATCCTCAGTGGACAGCGTCTCAAAAAACCCCATGCGTCTCAAAGTCCCCATGCATTCACAGATCCTCACATGTCCAGCAGCTGCTGCCCCCTGAGGACCCTTGGGTTCCCCTTCACCCGTCTTCCTGTCCGAGCTGCGTGTCAATTTCTTTGAGGTCCAGCTGGTCAATTCCATGTTGCTTTGGGTTTAGGGAGAGACTCTGACAGGGCATGAAGCAAAATACACAGACAAGACATAGCAAGCAGGAAAAACTGGGGCAGTTCAAGATAGAAATGCGTCTGCTCCATCTGAAAGCTGGAAGAAGAGCAGGCGGATAAAAAAAAAGTAGATGTACTCATAAAAATAAGTACTTATGAGAAAAGAGTATCTCATCAAAAACTTCATATGATAAAATAACAATCACATAAGACTGTAAAGTGTCAATTAATGTTTATCAATACAGTGACATTTACAGAACCAAGAAAATGCAAAAATACACATTAAGCATCAAGAAACAAGAAATGCTCAGCGTTGACCTGTGTAACAGATAAAATGTGCTCATTAATTATTATGCTGTCAAATTCTTATTTCAATCAAACTTAAAGTTTGAGTTTAAATAAGCAAAAGTTTCCACAAGACAAGAATAATGTAAAAGGAACAAAAACATGTAAAAGAAGCAAAAGGAATGAAAATGCAAAAGAAAAAAATCATGCTCTTTGATTTTGTAATTTTTTTTAAGGTTTTCTGAATGTGATTTATGTTTGATTAGACCCAGTTAAGACAGTTCATATACTGTACCACTTTTATTCCAGTCCAACTTTATTTATAAAGAACTTTAAACAACCAACCAGACCAACAAACTGTACAGAGAAATAAAATGCACAGCTCACACAATACAGAACATAAAATATCAAGTTCATGTCATTACAGAGACATAGGTGATATGCAATGCAGCCAAAAAACAAAAACTGTTGCTATGATAAAAATTTTAATCAATTGGTGTCAAAAATCACTATAATAAATGGAATAAATTGCATGAAAGGCACAAAATGATGAAAAGGAGTATAATGATATGAAAGATGCAAAGACAGACAATAGAAATTCTTCTTGATTTTGTGATGTCTTAAGATTGGATTGATTTGATTTTTGCTGCTTCAATGGCAAAGTCTGAGTTATCACTACAAAAACATCAAGATAAGCCAAATCATTAAATGCCGTGATTTAATTGGCAAGCATTCAGACAGCACCGACCTCCGCCAAGGCAGCTCAGTTTGTCTTCATAGTGAAAACCTACCATTAGCATTTGGAATCACATACATACAGTATTATTAGTTCAATAATTATTCACCAACAATAATATTTCCATAATGGTGGTTTTGTTCTGGATCTAGCTCTGTAAAGGCTGAAGATGCGTCAAATCCGTGGTCACATTACTGAATCAGCAGACTTTCCACTACAATTTGGTGTCAGTTGCACGTCTGTAGCTTTATTTACTACCTTACAGTAACTAGCATTCTTAATCACTATATCCAGAATATTGCCTATATTTGGATCAAACTTTTGTGGTTTGATAGGATAACTCCATGATAGTTTCTATGTTCTTTTGGATACATTTTTTGGGTGTTTTTTGGGGGGTTGCAAGGACAAATGTCAAATCTGGCCATGTCTCACAATAGAGAAGAATTCTTTAAAAATCTTCTGGATCCAGAAAAATTTTAATCTAATCATTGGTTCCTTGTATCATTTCTGACCTATCCTGAAAATTTCATCAAAATACATTTATAACTTAAGTAATGTTGCTTATTAACAGACAAATGGCAGCAAAAACTAGGTATGCAGCCAAATTCAACCCAATAAACAATTTTTTTCATCAGAAAATCTCAGGGTATGATTAAAAAGTATTCTGTAGTCTCAGAGTTGTCAGTGGCCTGTATGTTGAACACTTACAGATTTACACACACTTAAAATGAACAAATGTACAACAGTCTTTATCCTTTCATGTTTTAATCAATCAGACTTTTCAATATGCAGGAGAATAAGTAGTGTATAACAACTGACAAAGAAATTCTGAAACTGCAATTTTCCACATGAATTAGTGTCATTTAAAAATGAGGTGAGTGAATGTGATTCTCTCCTGTGCTTCTCATTAAATCTGCTCTAACATGCCCAGTGATTCATTTTAGACATTTTCCAACTCCCAGCAAACGCAACAACTTTATAACACTGGCTGCTGAATTTTCGCTGACATTATTTTTGGTTTGACATCCAGAGGAGCCTTCGTCCAGCACTGTATGTAATTCTACAATTCCCTGATCTACATAAATAATGACAATTCTGTTCACTTTTGGGTTAATTTGATTTCATTTTTCAATTATTTTATTTCATTTTTGTTCATTTTGTGAATTATTGTTACTTTTTGTTCATTTCTTTGACTTTTTTTGTTAAATATCTTGGCTATTTTGAAATACTTTTTTTCTTAATCAGTTACGTACATTTGCCCCACCCAACCCACCTAACTCAATGAGTAGACGGAGACTGTTTTTGTCTCCAAATGACAAGAAGCAGAGCAACAAAATGAACAAAATTATCAAGTAAATTATCAAAACAATACAACCAACACAATGAAACAAAACAGTCTACAAACTAAATAACTAAATGAGTAAAATGACCAAAACCAAGCAAAAAACAATTAAATAAATGAATATGGAATAAAATAAGAAAACAGATATAGATAGATAAATTGATCCCAGAGGGAAATTCACAAACAAAAAAGATCGGGTGACTGCTGGAAAGGCTGCCGGTCTCTGCGGCGCTGGAAACTGGAAGCTGACGGGACAGGAAACAAACAATAGAACCAAAAAATGAGCAAGATTACAAAAATGATCAGTAAATGAACATAAATGAACAATAAATTCAACTTTGCGGATTTTGCCTATCACGGGTTGTTTTTAGAACGTAACCCCCGCGATAAACGAGGGACCACTGTATAGGTCAAAAAGGATTTTCATTATTTATCAAGGCTGTGCGTTAATTCATATGCAAATTAGGTGGTGATTGCCATAGTAACCCTTCCCCCTATCCTGACCTGTGCCAGGTTTGGTTAGTTTAGGTCCAGGGACAAATGTTCAGACAGATCCATAAACAAAGCTCTTAACTACAGCCCTCATCTTTGTTTGACTGGAGGATAATAACCTGTTCAAACATAATATGTTAAGCTGATACGTTCCACATCATGATGTTACTCAGTTTTAATGAGATTTTAACTCTAAAGTACTTATTTTTATGAGTTCTTTTCTTGAGTATAATTATAATATAACAGTACTTTCATCTGTGCATCGTTTCTGTATATGCTATCTACCATTGCTGGTCATACAGGACTGTGAGGATCTGCAACATCTAATAAGCTGTTGCATTTTGGTGCAGCCCAGACCTCCGTCAGTGCATATGCTCCAGTTCTGTTATTTTCCAGAAGTGCCCTTCTCTGTATTCAAATGCAGTTCATGTTTCATTCATGCCCTAATTTCTCACATCCTTTCCCACTCAGACCTGCTCGTATGAATCATTCACAACAACTGAGCTGTTCACAAACCTGACATCACTCAAACCCACCGCCTGAAGAGGAGAGTGAGCTCACTGTACACTTCAGTCTCTCTCTCCACAGTGTTTCAGCACCTTGGGGACCATAACTTGCTCAAACTCAAACAACCTTGTTTGACTCGTTCAAACAATGTGATCCCCCAAGGAGCCAGAGGGCCGAGGAATAAAAGCCAACTGGAAAATCTTATTACATTAATGATTTCTCTCTGTTTTTCTGTATTTTGTTCCAAAGAGAATATTTTGCCAAGATCCTTGCAGCTATCTGAAACTGCATCCAAAACAAATGGGCAACTGAGATACAAAGAACAGATCTCAGTGCTTGTGTCTGTCTGTTTGAAAAAAAAAAAAAAAAACACTTTCTATGACATTAAATGCTGCCTGTTGTTGATATCCTCCTGTGCCTCATATTAAAATAAACAGTCCTAACATGATGTTGTGTGACATTTAATTTGTTGTTCTCTCCATCCTCCAGGGTGAGAGTTTGGTGATGTGTTGTTCTTCTATTCAAGTACATGTACAGTACTCCTTTGCATGTACTTGGGTACTTTTTCCCATAAAATGTACTAGAGAGTAGTGGTGTTGCAGAATACTTTTTTACGTATACTCAGTTACATTTACGATGAAAAAATATGTACTTCTACTCAGTAACATTGTGCTCCACCTCAATGAGGAGGAGCAAAAAATAAAAAGCAAAATATTCAGTTAATTAAAAAAATAAATACAAAAACTATGAAGCAAGCAAAAAATTGAGCAAAAACGTAAAAAAAAAATTCATCACAAAAAATTACAAAATGGCAAGACTTCAAAAAATATAATCAGTAAAATAAAAAATAACAAAATAATGAAGCAATTTATCAAAAAGAACAAACTAAACAAAACGAGCAAACATGAACAAAAATAATAAAAAAACAAAAACATGAGCAAAAAACAACCAAATAAATAAAATTTATACAAACTGAACAAAATAATGAAGCAAATGATCAAAATAAATAAACTAAACAACAAAATAAGCAACCTCCCCAAAAAAAAATTTAGAATTTCGAATTCTAAAATTTTGTTCATTTCGAATTCTAAATCTAACAAAAGTAAATTAACAAAATATGGAAAGGGGAAAAATAATCAACTAAAATTACCTACTAAAAATTATTTGTTTTTCTTTTTTTGCTGATTTTTATACATTTTGGGGATTATTTTTTTCTTTTTTGTTCATTTTGTTATTAATTTTTATTCTATCCTATATTCATTTTCATGATTGTTTGGTTGATGCAGTTGCTTATTTTGTTAATTTTCTTGATGAATTTATTAAATTTTTTAATTTTACATTTTTAATCATTTGTTAACTTTTTCACGTTGACAAATGCATTCATTTTGTTTTTTTTTTTTTTGTTCATTTTCTTGACTATTTTAACTTACCTTCATTTTGTGGATTACTTTCATTCAACATTGCTGCTTTTTTGGGTGATTGTTCTGTTTGTTAAGTAGTTTACTTTATTATCATGTTTTGTTTATTTTCTTAAATATTTGTTTCATTTTGTTGCTAATTTTTTTTCTTTTTCTTAAAAAAAATACTTAGTTCAATTTTCATTTCCTTCATAGCGAAAATGGACAATGTGACTCAGAAGTTGATGCAGAATCATAATTTCCAGGCAGATGCATAGAGACTATTGTGTTTAAATGTTGAAATGAAACCTCAATCAATGGCTGCAGATATATATTTATCTAAAATATATTTGTCTGGAAATAAATGAATGGTGTAAGGGGGAAATTAATCAAACCTGTGAATATTGTCCTCACTGCACATGTTGAAAGACAAAAACCTCCTGAAGGCAATAACAGGAGGTTATTCAATAGACTCCTGCTGACAGACGCGAGGGCAGCACCACACAGTTCAATTCAGACCTTTACTCAACACTTTGACATACCCTTAAATAATGAGCATTTATGAAAGAAGTTTTGGTTTGAGAAGTAAATTATGCCATTAGACACCAGTCGCCATAAAGCCTGTCTGCCGTTTGCATCGAGTGCAGGATTTTATCAATAATCATCAGAATGAACGGAGGTCACAAAGGATTGTATGACCTGTGGAGTGGGAGAACTTACCAGAAAATCACCAAAACTGCACAAGTAGAAAACTTCAATTACGGCAATGTTTTTGTCATACAACGTCTCATATCTAAACACTGAAATGTAAATCCATCCTGTACATACTCTACTAGGCAAATGTTTGGACACATTGTCTCCTTCAGTGTCTTTTCTTTATTTTTATTATTTTCAACATTGCACCTTAATACTGAAGACATCCAGACTTTCAAAGAGCATGTACTGTATTAAATTCCGTAGTAAAACTGGCTTTCAGGAAAAGGAAGCCCAAGAGCTACCTCTGTTGCAGACAATAAGTTTATTAGAATTATGACAAAATGACCCACAGAATGCACAGAAGACTGACAAAATATAGGAAAAAATGAACAAAAAGAACAAAATAATCAAGAGAACGAACACAAACATAAAGAGCAAATGATCACAAAATTTTTTAATTAAATTAAATGAGAAAAAAATAAATAATCAAGGGAGAAAAATGGAGGAAATAATGAAGAAAATGAGTGAAACAGTAAAAGTAATGAACAAAAAAATTACAAAGGAACAACATAATCAAGGTCATGAAAAAAATCAAATAATGGAGAAAAATGAACCCAGATATGTCATTATCTATGCAAAGTGAGTTTTTTTGGAGTTAATAATTTACCTGTTGCTCCTTATTTAATCTTTATCCTGACTGACACTGCTCATATAAATCAGGTGTTGAACAATGAAGCTGTGAGTCTTTTTTTTGGCTCATTTCTGTATCATGTATCTATTTCACATTCCAAACAAGCATGGGCAACTGCACTCCAAAGGATAAAGACCAAACAGGATTTTCATCACACGCTACTGGTTCATCACTGTGGCAGACATTGTACTTTGTCATCATGATCTGTGTGTTCGTTTTTATAATGTAGACACACACTCCCTTTTGGTCTCATCTTAATTTGCTGTGCTGCTCATCTGGGTGCCAAGTTGCACCTTTGGCTGTGTTTCACCTTATATTTTCCATCTTTCAGCACTTTCTGTTTTGTGATGCATACATTTTCTCTCCTATTATTTTGAATCAGTCCCTTGTTCCTGGTTTGACCACATCATTTTTACTCTGTCTACTGTCTCATGAATGAGGTCGACCACCAGATTCCCCTTCTCTCCGCTCTCAGCTCTCTTCCAGTGCGGTGCTGCTGCAGCCAAACCACAAGCGTCAATTACCCAGCATTCTTTAGAGGGGACCAGAGAGGCCTCATGTACTAGTCTATGAAATTAACATTCATGACAAACCTCTCAAGCCACAAAACTGTTTCATGAGATCAACGGTTGTTGCATTTCACCACTTGAGAGCAGTAGTGCCACTATTTTCCTGGGTTGCTGCTTTTCATCTTTATTTTTTCCTACAAACCAATGAGTAACTGTTATTTAAACTGATTTGGTTGCAACAGATTCAAAATGTAAGTTTTGAATGGAGATATTTTGGTAAAATGTAGCTAGAAACAAAATGTGATGAGTTTCAAAACACTGAAACCCCATATAACACATCAAAATCAATTCAGTTGTATTTATATAGTGCCAATCATCATCCAATATTATCTCTATATGTTTAAGTGCAAATGCAGAAACTGAGAAATTTAATTGTTCTTTGAAAAAAGTTGAGTCAGTGTCATGTTCACCATTGTATAGCAACAACACTCTCAGCCTTTGGGAACTAAGGGGGTCGATGATTGGAATTCTGAAAGAGAAAGGTTTTCCTACCCCTAAGACATAGGATTTCATCTGTAGCTCAGGGTCTCCTTTCCTTTTTGTTTAATAATGCACCAACTGTTTTCAATGGGTGACAAGTCAGGACTGCAGCAGGCCAGTTTAGTACCCAGACTCTTTGACTGTGGAGGCATAATGTTGAGATACATGCAGAATGTGGCTTGACATTGTTAGATATCATCCTCTTTACAGCATGTTACTTTAAAATCGGTATGTAATGTTCAGCAATAATGTTTCCTTCATGCCACTTACCCATGTGTTCTAGTGCACCACCGTACCATCACAGATGCTGGCTTTTGAACTGAGCGTTAACAAGTTGGCTCTGCATTTCGGAATCTGGAGTATATAGAGTTTTCTTTTTTTCTCTGTCATTTGTGGATACAGCGATGAACTGTGCTCACAGACAGTGGTTTCCGGCAGCATTCCTGAGCCCATGCTGTGATGCTCACTACAGAATTACAGTATGTCTGTGTTTAATGCAGTGCTGTCTTCAAGATCATGCTCATCCACTTTCAGTTTTTGATTAAATCTAATGTCAATTAAATATGGGATTCCAGTGATTTGCAAATCTTACCATTCTGTTTCTGTTTACATTTAACAAAATTACGCATTTTTTGAAACAGAGATGTGATTTAACAGTTTTGAAATGAACCATGACCTTGATCTTTTTTCTTGAAAGTCCCAGCATATGTGTAATCGGGTTAATGAATAGTTAGGCAGGTAAGTCAGGGGTATATATTATTTTCAACATGCAAATCAGGAGGTGGTTGCCATAGTAACCCTTCCCCCTACCCTGAGTACCCATGTGACGAGTTTGATTAGTTTGGGTCCAGGGACTTTGGAGACACCGAGCATTCAGACATGCATGTACTTCGTTTGGGCAGAGGGAAACAAACTGACTCAGACTAAACCATAATGCATAGACAGGGATTTTAATGTATGCTTCACTTACAGTCACTGGCTTTCACACTGAGCAGTAGTCACTTTTCAACAATCAATGATGCATTGCATCTGAGTTTACCAAAGGTAGTATAGCCCAAAACAGCATTTATAAAAAGGCAACATATTAATGATACAAATACTCATTTGTACAATAAATCTTACCACACACTGACTCGAAGAGTTGTAGGAAATGAGCAAAGATTAGAACAGAACCAGAAGAGAAACCTGCCCACAAATGATCTCTTTATTTTTTCTTGATGCCAAAGTAAATTGCCAAAGCTATAATTAAGCACAATCAAAGACAACTTCACTATCATAAACAAATCTCACTGTACTTCTTTGGCCACCATTGCTATTTTGCTCCCAAGGCGGTTGAGGGATGAGGAAACGAGACACTACGTACTTGGTAATGTATTTCATCACCACCTATTTCATTGCACTGGAATGTAAAAATGTTCTACTTTGTGTCAACAAAGAACAATCAGAAAATTCAAAATACTTTGTCATTTTTTTGGGATGGTGGGAAACATTTTGAGAACCTGTGGGAATGGATGCACTGAGCCAAGAGAAGGGAGGAGTACATTAAATGTATTTGAGCAATATTTTGGATTAGTGGATTTGTTGCAGTTTGTGTAATATGATTAATGTATCTTTATTAATAAGATGAATGATGACTGCAAATGTGTGTCAGTGTCCCTCGGCTCTTTTTGGTGTCATAGTAATTCATGAAGTACAAACAAATCACACTGAAAATCCCTGAAAAATAACTACACTTGGAGTCACCAGTTACATTACTGCCCAAATACACTACAGCGCTTACCCAATAGAAAGCAGAATAAAGCTAGGAAATACTTGTCAAAGCAGCACACTGAACTTGCTTTAACCTGTGGAAATGTCCACACAGCTTCAATCACTCTTGACACCGTTGCATGGCACGCTTTGAAGGGGATTTTTAACTAATTAAGTAATGCTAAAAAAAAATCCCCTTTTACTCATGTTACGGCAGGTACACGATTAATGTGGACAGTGTTTTTTGATTCACAATTTGTAAGCCACATCATGCAAACATAAAATTAGTTGTTTTTATTGTTGAAGCAGAGAAAGTGTTAAAAGCCGAGGGATAAAATCAATGTTGGTGAAAGAGTTAAACCTCAACCATCAGATCCAGACAAAACTCATTTAGATCTGATACACAAGGAACCAGCTGTCAGCACTAACAATGCATCATAGGATACTGTATAGATAGATGTGTAGCAGTGATCAGTCTGGTGCATATCTGGCCTTGATGGCTGCATGTGGAGAGAAATGCTCTGAAAACATAAATGATTCATTAAATGGAAATGACGACAGTACATGACAGATGCATATTAAATTTTGGTTGTTTTTTTGCATCCACACACACAGCCAACTAAATCATACATTGTCACCCTGGTCTTAAGGAAAGTGTATTTCTGTTTTGATGGTCTTTTTTGCACAAAATACACTAAGGATCTGTATCATAATATATATATAAAACTTCAGGAAGATTTACTGAATAACCTGGAAAAAATATTTCTAAGAATGATAACTTTGCCCTGGTGGATCTTTCTAGTGGATTTTTATAATTACGCATAAACAAATTTCATCTGTTTTTTTATACTGTAAATTAAAATGAAAAGGAAAATATGAACAATGGAAGCTATGTGCACAGGTCCGTTCTGAGACTTTGAGACTAAAAAGCCTAAATCTCCATTTTCACGCTTAAAATGTACTACAAACAAAACATGAACATACTGAAAGAGTCAGTGCTGCTGAAATTGTGCAGAGAGAAAAAAACCTTTTGAAAGGTCCTGAAAATAACCCCATCATAATGTTTATCCTAAAGGCACCTTAGACAAGAAGATAAATCCCTGTGCTCAAGTGGTGAAAGAGGTTTGGGTCTGAAAAAAAGCAAAGGGGGAACCTTTTCCTTCCAAAAAGCTCGACCACTAAATGGAAACACTATATCACCAGCAGAAAGGCTACATAATAGAAGATGGAGTTTTCATTGCATAAACTACTCTATCACTGATTGTCTAAAAGCACAAACACATAGAATCTGCGCTCACTTTGCACTAGAAAAGTTCAATTATAAGACATGACTCCATTTCATCTGAAATACTGTAATATATTAAAATGCTCTACGCCTTTTTTGCTCTGGCAAACTTTGCACATGACACTCCATCATCTGCAGAGTACTGCACGGCTGCATTTGTGCAACAGGGTATATGTTAAAGATAACAAAACATGCATGGGGATAATCTCTCCTGATCATGCAGATATTACTCTAACAGTAGGAAGTTTAATGACAACACAAAATATATAAAACAATAAAACAAACAAAAAGACAAGTTGAATCGAAATCCATGAATAAAAATCTGTTGTCCATGTCTGTCCTGCTTCAGTAAAAAACAATAACCCTGACATGCTGGTGGACAAGTTGTTTTTTTCCCCTTCTTCTGCATTCTCTCCCTGTTTCAACTCATCCACAACTACAAGACCAGTCTGTAAAACTGATCCACTCTGGTGCATCTTTATCATCAATCCTCCCTTGTCTATCATCCCACTTCACTTCTTCCTTCTCAGGGTGCACAGGCTTGCTCCCCCTGCAGGCGAGATGATGGAATGATGCTGTATTCCTCACCAGATAAGGGGGAGTTGATGCCTCTGGTTCCACCAAAAGGTTAAAACAGGAAAGTCACTGGGATTGATTAGGCAGGTAAGTGAAGCAGGTGCAGGGATCACGCCCTGCCGGTCGTGTGGCATTGTTATGTGCAGTTGGACAGAGTGCCTGCGGTGCCATCAACATTCTGGGAGCAGCCTCCCTCACAATGAGCCTCTGGGGGAAAAGAACACGTATACACATCAGTACTGGAGCTCAGGTCTCCTCAGCATAGGTTAACCCTTTCAGACCTGAACCATCAAAAAATTGCTAGATAATTGTGTGTTTATTGAGCTTTCAAACCAGTGAAAAAAATGCAATACTTTATTTAACTGAGCTTTGGTTTGTATCATATTTGATCCATCAGGCAATTGTTGCAACATATTGTTCATCCATCCATCTTCTACCCTTTAATCCTCGCAAGGGTTGGGGGGGGGTGCTGGAGCCTATCCCAGCTGACTTGAGCGAAGGCAGGGTACACCCTGGATGAGTCGCCAGT
>JAQQAE010004792.1:0-18342 GCA_029823295.1 Pseudamia nigra | reverse complement strand
CCCTCCTGCGCTGCTCCGCGGCAGCCACCCCCCTCCAATGAAGGCCCTCGTCGACACCGCGGGTCTCTGTCGGAGAGAAAACCTGCAAACACACGGCACTTCAGAGTCACACCGCCAGCCATCAAACACCCGTGCAAGTCCGGCGAAGCTGAACGCACTCTGCACTGCACAGCACAGGAGACACAACACAGAGGACATCGACTGACAGTGGCCTTAGCCAGTCAGGACACAGAACACAATGCACGTTCATGCGCTGTATAAATATACATGAAAATTGCACCAAAACAAAAATCAGCGAAACAGTGAGGCTGCGAAAGGTGAACCGCGACATAGCGAGGGACCACTGTATGTTAAGGGCTACGTGTCAATGGGACTAGAGATGGAAATTAGCCCCATGGCTATTATCTCTCATATTTACATGTAAATGTTCATTAATATGAATTGTCCCATTTTAAAAATAAATACAATACACAGACTTATTGCATTTTGCTGTACTTTTTGCATTAATGTTGTAACGACTGTAAATGTAATGTCACCTCTTCACTGTCCCTTTGCCTTTGGAGGTGAGTGTAGTGGACGCCATGCACGAAAGGAATAAGAAACCAGGAAGGTTTTTTCACAGCACCGTATTTGTGGCTTCATGGCTTCTTACTTTCAGTGCTGCAGAAAGATGCTCCATTTAGTTTGCAGAGTAAAACTATGTGTTTAAAGTCCAAACGTTCAGGCAGTAAACTCGTATGACAGCTCTATTATGTGGCGAATGACAGTGGACGCCAATACTTATTTTCTACAAGCCTACACCACTTCAACACGCTTGGAGGAGTGACAGTTCAAATAAAATCCTCTTCAAAAGTCTCCACTTGGCGCCGCATCCAAATCCAGAGCTACTTGTTTATGCAAAACAGTCAAATATGCAGTAGTTCATTTATTCCCATAAGCATATTAGACCCACAAATCATTGTTCGGTAAATGGTACGGAGCATTACAAGCAGTGTTACATGAAGTTAATGCCACCAATGAGTGCAACCGAGTGCAGCAGCATCGCAAACTATAAGCTCAGCAGTTGAGATGCAATTATGATACGACCAATGGAAAAGCAAGCATGATATTAATCCACTGATATGAGGCCGATGGGTAGAAAAGAAGTGTGTGGATAAATATTGATGGTGACTGCTTTTTCATGTGCACCGACAGCCAGGTTGCTCAGCAAGCCAGTGTTATGGGGAAATGATTACATGTTGGCAGCGGACAACAAACATGTTTACCTCTAAAGTTAATGAGAAAGCAGCGTGCCAAAACACCCACCGAAATAACAACTGCCAAGGGACCGATGTACCGCAATGCACCTTTCAAAACTCAGCGTACAGTAATGACACCTTTCTGTGGAAATCACAAGACTAATATCCAACACAAAGATGAGCCAAGGCTGTAATTACTTAGGTCCGACTGCGCATGTCAGTGACGGCAACACATGCCAAGACGCAGACGGGCAACATCAGCAGCTCGACAGAAACGGTCCTCATAAACATCAGTGCTGGAGTAGGAGAGTATCTTGATAAAAAAAAAGCAATGAGTTACTTTATAACATTGAATTTATTCCCACTTCATATATTGCATTCAAACAGTGATAACTTTTGTCATCTTGTTGCTTATTTTGTTGTTTTTTCTTCATTTTTGGGGGGACTTTACCTTCATTTTTTAAACTTACTTGATTATCTTGTTTTTTTAACCAAAGCTGTTGCTGAACTGATTCACTTTTATTCATTTTCAAGCACATTTAGTTTTTTTGTCCAGTTTTTTTGCTTATTTTGTAGATTTCTTTGCTCAATTCCCTGATTATTGTTGTTAACGTATTTGATTATTTGCTTCCTTTGGTCTTAAATTTTGTGGCTTGTTTTGTTCATTTTGCTGTTTCTTTAATTTATTTTTTTACATGTTTGCTTATTTTGCTCATTTTTTATAATGAACTTGCTTATTTAATTCATTTTTTCATTTGATATTTTTTATTATAAATGTTTAAAATGTCAACCCTATTTACTCTTACTCATTGAGGTGGTGCATGTTGTAACTGAGTTGAAGTCCTTTTTTCATCCGAAATGTATCTATGTAAGTGTATAAAGTAATCTGAAAACTCTCAGATGTACACATTTTGGGGGGAAAAAACAAACTTAAGTACATGTAAAGGAGTAAATGTACTTGGTACTACCCAAATCTGACTTTAATATTTGTAAGTACTAACAAACACCCAGCAAAGCTATAGTATTGTGATGAAAGTCTGTGTAGTGCAGCTGTATTTATGGATGTTTTTGTCACGGTTCGTGTGTGATATTTGTATCTCGAGGTCAGAGATGGACAAACAGTGATTCTAAGGTGCATTCAGGGCACCTCGACAATTCAAGTATCTGTATTAAAATGGCCGTGAACATTGTTTAAAACAGGAAAACTCGTACATTATATTTTCTTCTGTCATTCCTTTCTCTTTCTTTCTCGACAGAGTTTTCAATACTTAGATGTTAAAATCACAACTATTGCGTCAATTCAAATCAACTTTGTCTATAAGCGCAATTAAATATGACAGATGTTGACCAAAGTGCTGTACAAAGACAAATAAATAAAACTCAAATAACAAAAAAATTGAAAGGGAACTGGCAGCAAAAACAACCGACGTAAAAAGGGTAAAAAAAAAAAAAACAGTAAAAGACGAGCACTGAAATAAAACCTGACAGAAATGACACAGCTCAGTCAATTTGTAGTTTTATTGTTGTATTACAATAAATAAATACTACATTCATTCACAGTATAAAGTTTTGCAGTGTGTTCATTTTGGACACTGACCATTTGTGGTAAAAATTTTCCCCTAAAGGATCCCAGTCCTACTGTGTGCACTACACAGCCCAAAAAAATAAACCAGGAGTAAAAAGGTGACACTAAATTTATAGTAATTTAAAAATTAGGGCAAAAAGCAAAGCAAAATGCAATGAGACAGTGAGTACTTTGTCTTAAAATGAACAAAATAATTAAAAAAAGAAGAGCATAAGAAGCAAAAGGTAAAAAAAAATACTGAGGAAGATGAATAAAAATTAACAAAACATAAGGCAAAGGAACAAAACGATTTAAAAAATCAAGAAAAAGTGAACAAAATAAGAAGCATAATGAACAAACCAATAAAGAAATTAAACCAAATCACATGCAAAAAGAAGAAAAATGAACAAAAATAAACAAAATAAGAAGAAAAATAAACTAAATGAGCAAAAAAAATCCCAAAATAATCAAGAAAATGAGCCAAATTAGATGCAAAAATTAAAATGAAGAACACTAAACTAAATAAGGTTAAAAATAAACAAAATGAACAAAAAAAGAAGACATTTCAAAAGAAATGAGCAAAAAAGAAGAAAATAACAAAATAATCATGTAAATTAACCATTTAAACCAAATTAGAGGCAAAAAAATGAACAAGAATAAACCAAACGGTTTTGTCATGTACTGTAACTATCAACCCTGATGCCTTAAAGGGTTTCACGCTTCATTACAGTCTCTATTTTACTGAAATAAATAAGTTTGCCAATATGTTACATGACTTTTATACACTGTAAATAATGCGTTTACTCAAAAAATTGCGACAAACTGATGTAGATTATAGATTTGTAGGCTTAAAATTCTGAAACTCAAATAATAAAACTCAAATTGATTAAAATTGCTAAAACTACCCTTAATCTAATTTATCTTTTATTGGATTATTCTACTAATCTCCGTTTTTATTATTTTATGCCTTTTCTGCAACACACCGAACTTTATTCTGATCAATATGTCATGAATTTTAATGATTTATTTGATTTATCAGTATAAACCTGATAAAGAAATTTTTTTTTTTTAAATCTGTGAGAAAATGTTTTGTATATTTTACCTCGCTTTTATCTTTTTTGAGTCTTTCAGGTTCTTTTTTCTATGTCATTTTTGTCCATTGTGTTGTATTTGATTTTTTTGCACGTGTTTATTTTTTTTCAACCTTTATAACTAGATAAAAACACTGACATTGAGATTTCGTTTTATTTCCTTTTTTTTAAATACATATATATTTGTGTTTCATGGCATCTTTTAGTGCATAGTTCTCTTGACTTTTTGCTTCTTCTTTTCTTACTTTTCTTGTTTTTGTTCATTTGCTCTACTTCTCTGATCATTTTTGATCATTTTGTTGATTATCTTGTGAATTTTTATACATCTTCGGCCAGGTAGCTTATCATTTCACTCACACCTGTACATTTTGATTCATTCTATTGATTGTTTTGTTCATTTTGTGGATGATTTTCTCCAGATTGGTCTTAATCTTGTTCATTATTTTCACTTATTCCTATTCATGCTCTCATTTTTGTTAATTGTGTTGATCATTTTGTTTCTTTTGCTGCTTATTTGTTAATTTTGTGTCTTATTTTGTCCAGTTTTGTCTACTCTTGTTGCTTATTTTGTTCACTTTCTTGTTTTTGCCCATTTACTTGATTGTTTTTGTTCCTTTTATTGGTTGTTTTGTTCATTTTCCTCATTATTTTCTCTAGTTTTGTCTCACTTATTGCTCATTATTTAGTATTTTTTTATCATTCGTTGATTCATCGTGATTTGCTGTGATGCGTTGCATCCCACAGGGGCTGAAGAGCCACATGTGGCCCTGCAGACCAGGTTGCAGAACCCTGGCTTTGACAGTTTGATTTACAGCGTGTTTTGTTGTCCAAGAAAAGCTGTTAAATTGCAGAGCATCAAGTTCTTCCACCGAGTATGAAAAAAATCCAGCAGGACTACAGCGAAACGTTTGACAGATTCGTCTTGTGACACGCCTCCATGAATTACACCGCTGAAAGTGACAGATTAATCACCACCTCTCGCTAATACTGGAGTGAAACCAAGTCAAACAGAAATAAAGATCCACATTTTCATCAGAAGTGAATCAGCAAACTCAAGAATCTTCAGACCGCATGTGCTTATTAACTCATAACCTGATATATTCACTGAGTCCCAGCAAAGTCAGCCTTCAGCTCTGGCTGACAACGAGATCTGGATGAAGTGTTTTTTTTTTTTGTTTTTTTTTCCTGCCTCGGTGGTTTGTTCCAGCATCATGTTCTGTATATAAATAAACTATTTCCCTCCAATAGATTCAGCAGAGCCAGAATTAAATTTCCTCTCCTTCTTCCAGTTAGTGTGTCCAGGTCTCAAAAAAACAAATATAGAACAAAGAGTGTGTGTATATGGGACAGTACGCTACTGTTATTGATCAAAAACAAGTACTGTTGCTGAAATAATAAGTTCAGGCTGACATTATGTAGCAAGAAAATGTTCAAAAATAATCAACCAAATGAACCACGTGATGAACAAAAGTGACCAAAGGAGAATCAACTTATGAACAAAATCAACAAAATGACATGCTAAAAAATATGCATGAAATAAACAAATAAGAACTAAATCATGTTTGATTCATTGCTTTGATGATTTATTTTTTCTTTGTTCACATTTATTGTTTCATCGGCTTGATTTTTTGTTTGATTTGTAGCCGTTTTATTATTATTATTATTACTAACATCATTATGTTGTGCATATATACTGTAGCAACGAGCTGAAAAAAGTACACCTGCCTGGTTTGAATTCGATGAAGTGGGGTTTCGACTTGATCACCACTGGAAAATGTGGGTCATGTTGAGGACACATAAATAAATGTGCTATAAATGAAGACATTAATATGGCCGTTGGGGCTGTTGGTGAACCAGACTGGACATCATTTTGCCGGCACAGACCCCACCTCTGAATATTTTAAGCACGTCCCTCTGCACTACTTAGCAATGCCCTCTGTTCACCAAAGTGTCATTTTGAAAAATAACAGCCAGTAATACCTTGGAAGAGCTGACACTTGTTCAGTCAGAGGTGAAAAAAACGCCTCCTCTGTTTTCAGCCAATTAGAAGGTTTATATTACACTTAAACCAAAAAACCCGCCTCCTCTGTTTTCAGCCAGTCAGGAGGTTTATGTCACACTTTAAGCCGAAACACCCACCTCCCTCTGTTTTCAGCTAATTCGAAGCTGCTGTTTTGGTTCAAAGTGGATAAAATCAGAATATGTTCATAGAACCTTAAAAACCCACAACTTTACATTGTGAAGGTAAAAACAAATTTCTCTGTTATGGGTGAATTGTTAAAGTATTAATTATTTAATGTGTATTTTATGCACGTAAAGGGAAGAAAACAGTCGGGAACATTAACAAAATATTAAGGAAAACTTAAGAAAAGAAAGAAAGCAATTTCCCTTATGAACCAAATATTCAACGGAATGAATTAAAATCAACAAAATCATAAATAGTGAACAAAACAATCAAAGAAATAAGCAAAATGTTTAACAAAATCACTGAAAATGGACAAAAATAAATGAAAGCACGAAGAGAAATGGACGAAAAGCAACTAAATGAACAAAACAGGCAAAAGCAAAATACAAATAAAAAAACCTTGGAAGAAACAAAAATATATCAAAAATAATCTAGAAAATTAGCATGGAAGTAACAAAATAATACAATAATTAGCAAAAATGAAGAAAATGATTTAGAAATGAACTCAATAATCTACAAAATTAACAAAACATGTCACAAAAATAAGCAAAATAATCTGTACAACAAACAGAACGAGCAAGAAATATGCAAGAAAATGTACAAATATGGACTATGCTAAAGAAAATAATCCTCCAAATGAAAAAAACAATCAACAATAATCAACTAATAATCTAGAATTGAATCAATATAGTCAAGGAAATTAACAAAATAATAAAATGACTAAAAATAATCACAATTGAACAAAATACACAATTCCATGAACTGAAGTGGTAAAAATGGAATGAAATCATGTACAAAATAAAAAAAACAAATAAAATGAACAAAAATAATCAAGAAACTTGCCAGGGAATTAGCAAAACAATACAATGAACAAAAATGAACAAAATAATCAGGAAATGAGCTAAATAAACAACAAAAAGGAACAAAAAATAATCACAAAATCAACAAAATAATCTGTAACATGAACAATATTAAGAATTTAACAAATTATCAAGAAAATGAACAAAGGAGATCAATAAAATTTGCAACAAAATTAACAAATAGAGGAAAAAATTGAACAACAGATCCTAAATTAACAAAAATGAACAAATTAATAAATTGAAAAATATATGAACGAAATACATAGTGAAGGAAATTAACAAAATAATCAACAAAATTATTAAACAACAAACAGAATTATCAGGAAAACAAATTGACAACCACAAAATGAACAAGACAATCAGGACATTGAAAATAGATAAACAAATTATCCTATGATATAGTCAAGGAGATGCACAAAAAAAATAAACAAAATGAATAAAAATTAACAACTTCATTGAGAAAATGGACAGAAATGAACTAAAGAGCGACTTAATGAAGCAAAATGGACAAAAGGCACAAAGTAATCAGGAAAATGAACCAAATATTCAGGAAAATTAACAAAATAAACAACCAAATGAACAAAAACAACCATAAAATAAATAAAATAATCAAGGAATATAAATAAATGAACAACATAATCCACAAATTGAATGATATAGTCAAGGAAATGCACAAAATAATAAGCAAGATTACTAACAAATTATTTGAGAAAATGGACAGAAATGACTTATATAAGCAACTAAATAAACCAAAATGCACAAAAAGGAACAAAGTAATCACCTAAATGAAGAAAGAGTGTATCAATGAACATAATAGCCAGGAAAACAAATTAAGCAATCAACACAGTAAACAACCAAATTCACAATAATGATCACAAAGTGAAGGAAATAATCAAGAAATTGAAAATAAATGCACAAAATAATGCACAAATTGAAGGATACAATTGAGGAAATGGACAGAAATGGACAGAAATGAACTAAATATGCAACCAAATGAAGCAAAATGGACAAAAATATCAAGAAAATGAACAACATATGCAACAAAGTGGAGACATATGGGCAAAAACAAACAACAAAATAATGGAATTGCGCAATATCATTAAGGGAATGCAAAACAAATGGATCCAAAAAAGTACATAAGGCATGTTTTTTTTTAGAAATTTAAAAGTACAAACAACAGAAAACCATAAATGTGTGGAGGATGCCATGGTAACGTACACAGTGTACATGAGGAAAACCTCACATCTGTCCGACACAAACACAACACGGATGTTTCCTGCTGGAGACGAGTCACGTTTCTTCTTCTGAATTCGATCTGACCCAGGTTTACAGTAGCACAGAGTCATGAATTAATAATCAGCATTCCACAAATCCTCCTGCTGCTTTTCAAATTTCACCTCCATGTCTCCATTGTTTTCAACATTTACACACTCACTTTGCCCCGGGTTCAATTAAATACCTCTCGCCTCTTTCTATTTTAACAGGTACAGCAATGACAAATTAGACAAAAACATGCCAAAAGTGGGATTTTTATAGAAAGGGCACAATTAGGTTGGAGTGTGGAAGCATCCCGAGGTTACAACGGACTGTGTTTGTGTGTGGTTTATGGATATTTCACTGTGTCTGTGGCAACATAACTGCTACGGTGAAATAAAAACCCGCAGCACTTCATATGTACCGCTGGCAGGTACAAACGCAACAAAATTGCAAAGCACAATACAGCTCAAAGACCTGTCACCTCCAGAGCCGTCAGCCCACTTTAACATGCTGTAATTGCACGTGGGGCATGTAGACTTTCTTTTGTAAGTGGCAAAGTGAAGGGACATGTGTAGGTCAAAAAGCCCTCTGCACAGAGTATGCATGATATTTTATTTAAGAGGCACTACAGGCATGCGTGGATTTACACTTGACCATTGTGTTGAATGAACTGAAAAGGGAATTTTGTAGAAACATGCTGAATAGAAAATGGTCCTAATATGTAATAACACACTCTAAATGTGTTTGCAGTGCTTGCTTACGTATCTTTATCTGTCAAGACTCCACAAATAGCAGTAGAACATGAACATCACGTAGTGATCACACCTCTAGGGAATGAGTCACTTTTCCCCGTCTTCTTACCGACACAGTGTGAAAGGAGACTTTTTTTAAATCAATTTTCTGTGCCTTTAACATGACAAAAACATGTCCCTGGGGCCCAAAATAATGTCGCAGTATCAAAACAGGCCCTGCCCACCTGCACTCAGGCAGGCTCTCGGGATCACTTCACACCAGTCCCTACCAGTGTCTTGTTTCATTTGCATAAGCCACATCCTGTGAATTTTGATTGGTCTGACCATGCGATCACAACCAATCAGAATGAGGGGCAAGGTAGGACCAAAACAGGATTTTTCAGCCAAGGTTTGGAGATGGGAAAAGAAATCAGCAAAGAAAACCACACTGAGAATCTTACAATTGCATTTATATCATCTTTAGAGTCCAGAAACCTTAAACATTATGGCAGAAAAGGCACAATATCTCTCCTTTACCTGAAATATATTTTTTTTTTACTATTTTAGACTGTATTTAAGCAGTCTGAAATAGTAAAATCCATAGTACTGCAAAAAACAGTGAAGACCAAAGACAGTGAATCAGTATTTTAATAAATAATGGTCAATCCAAAAAAATCTCAAAACATTTGAATGTGTCCCCAAGTACAGTCGCTAAAACTATCAAACATTACCTGAGGGGTTGTAAATTAGTGGTTTCTGAGGTTGGTCATTCCAGTAAACGTATCCTCTGCAGCAGAGGTGTCTGTTGGTTGTCATTTCCTACGAAGCTCCTCATACAATCCAGCTGTGGCGACTTTGTGCAGTAGCTGTAGTGGCACTAATACGACTCTGCACAAGACAACTGATGAAGAAATTAACTATGATTTGAAAACTATTCCAGGGGATGACCTCATGGATGTGATGATGGGATGCCATGAGTGTGCAACGCTGTCAGTAAATGTGGCTGCTCTGGACACCAAACACGTTGTGGGTAGAGCAGAGGCAGCTCTTGGGCTGCGATGGTCCTCATGAGAACCTGATAGTTTAGGTGAATGCACTTGGGTGCCCTTGAGATTTTTCAGATTGACTGACCTTCATTTCTTAAAGTAATTATGGCCTGTTTTTCTAGTGTTCTTTGTCATAATACGGACTTGTACGATCATTGTAGTAGCACAAAAAGGGCTGATCAAAATGAAACGTGGCTACTTTAGGACGACTTTGTTCACTACTGTACATAAATCCATAAGTGTTCTTCCACAGTTTGAATGTCTTCAGTATTAATGTACAATGTTCATTTTCCAGCCCTTATTCAACACAACGGTCGAGGTGGGTGCTGAGGACGGAGGTGGGGTGCACCGTGGATAGGTCGTCAGTCCATCGCAGGGCTGACTGACCGAGATAGATTCACACTGACATTCATAGCTATGGGGATTGTAGTGAGTATGTTTTTGGTTCTGTGGGGAAGCCGGAGTACCCAGAAAACCCACGCAGAATGGCCCGTTAGGTTCGAACAAACAAAAACTGGAGAATGTGTATCCAAACTTTTACTGGTAGTGAACATTCATAATACGACAGCATAAAAACTAAAATGCAGTGATTAATGTGACCCATTAATTGTGTTGCTTCACTGGATTTTACTTTATCTGTTTAATCATGACAGATGCTTCTTGATGAGTTGTGGATGAAAATGAAAGTTTTTAATTTGTGACTACACCAAAATGATCTACCACATAACATTCATGCACATTAAAAATCATTTTAAAGTATAAAAGCACATCTTCAATTAATTATTGTGTTACATACCAATTTTCTGGTATTTTTTGACCATTGTGTATAAAAGCTGTATTTAGAAAATGCACAGGCATAAAATCCATCATGGTTTGAGTTTTGATTTTGCTCTCTGCCACTTTGAGAAGGAATAATTATCTTTGACTGAGGCAATCAAAAAGAGTTCAACACAAGGCACCTGACTGCAATTACACATTAGTTTAAGCTTCAGAGACAAAAGGAGCAGACAGAGGGAAACAAATGGAAGACCGGAGATAAACTGTAGAATTCAGCGGCTGACATTTAAAAAAAAAAAAAAAAAAAAAGCTCCAGTAAGCCAATAATTTCCAGGTCTGTTTTTATTTTCTGGCATGTTGTCCATCTTTAAAATACACTGAAGATTACTGATATGCAGTTTCTCGTCTTTTTTCATGTTACAGAGAGACCCTGATTCCTGTGTAATGACACTTTTATAGGATTACTCTACAAACACAAAATAAAAACACTTTAGCTGGCATACTATCCTTAAGAAATGCATCATAATGACCACTTTGCAACAGAAAAAGCAAGGCAATGCCCATACAGTTCTTAAAGATGCACATTTCGAAAAGTTGCAGACATTAAAAACAACTGATTAAAGTCAAGTTAGATGCGCTATTACACAGGAATCTGTTAAATATCAAAACAAAAATATCAACAAAAATGCTCTTTTCACAAATGTAGCAAAAGACTTAATACCAATTCATCATAGATATTGTAGTAACAGGTGACAAGGCCTAAAATAAATGAGAATCTCTTGCCAGTCTGTCATAAAAACCTGACAAACACAAAGTATCTCCGAGATAAGAGTGACAAAGACTCACATTTGTTCCAACAAGACACTGTACAACTCGGGGCGGTCGGCACGGGGCTAAAAACGGTCGACAGCTTTGAAAATTCTGCGGATCAACGCGCCCGTTTAGAGTCCAAAGGTTCATGGGAAGCCAAGGCATTAGAAAAAGATAACGCAACTCGCTGTACTCAAAGATGTAAATAAAGTCGTAGCTTTGAGGGACTAATAAAAAAATGTACAAAACAAAGTAGTAAACAGCCAGAGGAGCATGATATCCCTGGTCTTTTATTTATTAAGCAGACGTTTTCTCCCAAAACATCGATTCAAGGGCAAGTCCGAAGCCTAATGTTCAAGTTACAGCAAAAATGAGAGAAACTACGAGTATCGGCCAGAACTTCAGCATCCCTGTGTCGTCTACAGCGAGTGTGAAATCTGGATGTCCGTAACAAATGAAGCTTCCAGTTTGCAAATAAAAAGCAGCTCTAGTTTTCTCTCTATTTGGACTTTTCCCATGCGATTTGTTCCTTCAGTTTGGCGTCTGCACGGCATGCTGCTGGTCGTGAAGGCAGTCTTTATGTCTCTGCAGCATTTGCAAATGTATTCCACAGAAAATACAGACTTTAGCTTGAGCTGGGTGCATGACACATACAGTACGTACACCAAAGGCTCGACTGATTCATTGATGGTAGTTGGTAGCACTGTGAGATGAAATACTATCATGGTCATGTGGGGGGGGGGGGGGCTTTCCCTTCTAAAAGGCAGAATTTCAGGCTTGAAAAAACTAAGTGCTTTAGCACCACTGAATACCACGCTATGGCAAGCACAGGGAGGACAAACGCCGAGGCATTGAGTGTTGATATCTACCAGGCATTTTGAATCTTTTGGTATTTCCGACACAGATGGTGAAGGAAATGCCCAGGTGAGGTTTGATATCACCTCTCTCTCACACACACACACACACAAACACACTGTTCTTTGATTCTCCTTCATGTAGAGCACATGGACAATGAGGTGAAAATGTCGGTGCTGCAGATGCACCTCTGATTGGGCAGATTTCCTCTTCATGCAGACATAAATTTTACCACAGTGACTGCCCCAAGCTGAGAGGAAGTGAGTGGGCTCCACGGGAGAGGAAATATTGCAGGATTTCAGCTTCTTTGATAAGAGGCTGGGTGCAGTAAAGGGGCAGAATGGATGAAGGGCTTGTGCTCTAGCGACTTTGGGTAAGTTGACTGGTAGCAGCCGAATGAAATCTTCTACATGTAGCCATCTGTTGTCTCTGGAAAGGCTTCTGACTTGGGACCTGCGACACGGCCCAACATTATGACCGCCGATGGGATAAAAAAGGACCTGATGCATTGCTGTGTTGAGACTCAGACGCAGGTGCCTTGGTGTGCGGGAGCAAGGGCTTTTCGATTTTTTAAAGCCTGGGTCTTGTCCTTGAAGTCTGTTGGTTTCTGCTGTGAAATGTCTATCAGTGCGCTGGCGACAATGAGGCCTGAGGAAATGGAAAAAGGGAAAGGAAAAATGTTAGACAGGTGAAACACAGGTAGCTGCCATTTTAAAGTTGGGACACCCACTCTCTTTCAGTGTTTTTTGTCTTTTAATGTGCTTTGGAAGATCCATTAGTTGCCTTGTGCAGAGGAAAGGTCGGTGCAGAGCCAATAGTGCTATTAATGCTACTACAACTATTATACACATCCATATTATGATAAAAAGTCTGAGGTCACGTTGTTCATGTCCATTAATGGATGTAACAATTTTATTTGTATAGAGCCAATCATAATCGCAGATTATCTCCAGGCACTTCACAATTTGAGGCTGAGACCTCATGACCATCAGACAGACAATCATTCACATTCACACCTATGGACATTTTAGAGTGGCCAATTCATCGAGTGCATGTTTTTGGTTGTGGGAGGAAGCTGGAGTACCCCGAGAGAATCCACGCAATCTCCACACCGCTGAGATCGAACCCAGGACCTTCGAGCTGTGAGGCACGAGTGCTACCCACTGCACCACCGTGTCGCCCATAGTTACCAAAATGAACAAATTAATCAAGAAAATAAACAAGAACTTATTTGTTTAAATGATTTAGAAATCCTGATTGACAACCCTGACTAAAATAATCACATTGAACAAAAAAATTCACAAAAATCAGCTTAATAAAAATGGATTAAAAATAACAAAACAGCCGAAAAAAAAAGATTGTAAACAAGAAAATAAAAATAATGAGCGAAATACTTTACAAAAAATCATAAAATTAACGAGGAAGATGAGTCCACCGAAATGTCTACACTAACTTGAAAAGATTAATCTGCAAAATGAACAAAAGTGAAAACAAAATTAACAACATATTCAATAAGCTGGGCAAACATGAGCAGAATAATCAAGGACATAAACAAAACCTGAAAATAAATCAACAGCATGAACAAATTAATAAACAAAATGGATAAAAATGTATGGTGGCACATTGCATTCACTGAAGAAAAATATTTTTAGACCATCTCATAATTACAAGATTTCGTAATTACGAGAAAAGTTAAGGCTCTCGGGAATCCTTCTTGTTTGCTACAGACAGTAGGAACATAATCAGATACACCGTATTTTCCTGATTAAG
The DNA here is from genome assembly GCA_029823295.1 of Pseudamia nigra. NCBI lineage: Eukaryota > Metazoa > Chordata > Actinopteri > Kurtiformes > Apogonidae > Pseudamia > Pseudamia nigra. The sequence continues at coordinate 4,158 of JAQQAE010004792.1, read as the reverse complement.
TCACGTTTTTTTGCACAGTTTTTTGCACCAGCACCAGCGCAGACAGATGCCACGTGTTCTGCACAGCTTCTAATACACGCTTTTTCTTCATTATGCATTTTTTGGCTCGTGTGACTGACATACTGGAGTGACTTTTCATCCGGAAAATACGGTAATCTGCTTTTATTTCTTTCCTGGACTGAGACACTGGGAAATATTAATGTTTCTTCGTGAGGACGGCATTAATGTTAGTACATAACACTATGAAAACGTCTCAAATCATTGGGATTATTCAGAGGGAGGGTCCACACTGATCTATTAGAAGTTGCCCTTTTCCAGTTGGAGTAGTCAAACAGGATGCTTCATGGATATAAATATATGCATTTAAAATGTATCCAGTCCAGTGTTCTGACATGTTATCATACCTATCAGAATTAAATATCCTGGGTTAATGCACATGAAATATATCAGAAACCTCATACAACAGAAACGTGTAAAATTCCATACTTTGTAAATACCGCAAAAATAGTGGTTAGTTATGAAACTGAGCGGCAGTAAATCGTAAATATCAGATCTGTAAGTCGTAAATACGAGGTAGCGTCTTATTTTTTTTACGTTCGATGAATGCAATGTGCTTCTGTAAAAATGAACAAAATACTAAACAAAATCAACTAAAAAGAATGAAATATTAACAAACTGGCGTTCACATGTTGCCAGCTAAAACATGGGCCATATTTAATGTGGTACATAAAGGCTTTTAGTATATTATGTAGCTCTGGGCACTTTTTTTACATTTCTGTCCAGTGATGCTTCTTTAGATTGCGACGGTTGCCGACTCCTGACTTAGAAAACCGGACACTGAGCTTAAATTTGATGCACGGCTTTGCACATTCATCAAGTGCAGCTTTTTTTTCAAACAAGACAATAGGCCAAAGTGAAACCATTTCTTTCTCTGCATCACTTTGAAATTTCAATCCGTGCTTTTATCACGACTCCAATGAACTTCATGTTGGGCTTAACCGGATGTCACATGAGAGCGCGTTACTCCTATTTTAGCGTCATCTCACTGGCTCACGGTTCATTTCAGATTGATTTTTAAAATTCTTTTATTTGTTTTTAAATATCTTTATGATCTCATCCCACAGTACTGTGGCTGTCTTTGGCTTTTAACTCAGTCTGAAATGTTGTTTTTTTTTTTAACTGTTTTTACTGTCTTACTTTTGTGTAGTGTGCAGCACTTTGGCCAACTCTGTTGTTTTTAAAGTGCTTTATAAATAGAGTTGAGTTGGATTGGATTATGGCAAAAACACACTCAGCCACATAAAGTGAAAAACAGTCCATCATAACTAAGAAATGAAGGTCAATCAATCTAAAAACCCACTCGCCCAGGTGCACTGAGTGCTATCTGAGCTGCTGTAAACGACCAGTTTCTGAAGCTGGTAAATGTAATAAACTGATCCTGCATCACTTGGGGACACATTCAAAGTTCTTGAGATTTTTTGGATTAACTGACATGTGCCTAATCTTTTCACTTAACTGAGAGTTTCTTGCTATAAAATGGATTTGTACAGTACTTGTAGTAGCACTAATAGGGGCGTTAACTGTACCCACCCGTCCACTACGCACGTCAAGGCAAGAAATGGTATAAATTCACTCTTTTATAGTCTGGATGTCTTAAGGATTAACATACAATGTTGAAAATAATAAAAATCCCCCAAAAAACATTAAAAGAAAAGGTGCGTATATACTCCATATATACAGTGGCTCTCAAAAGTCTACACACTGCTGTTCAAATGCCAGGTTTTTGTGGTGTAAAAAAAATTGACACCAAGATAAATAATTTCACAACTTTTTCCACCTTTAATGTGACCTATAACCTGTACAACGCAATTGAAAAACAAACTGAAACTTTTAAAGGGAAAAATAAAAATCTTAAAATTACCTGGTTGCATAAATATGCACACCCTTAAACTAATATTTTGTCGCAGCACCTTTGGCTTTCATTACAGAACACTAAAACAAATCCGCGAAGCAGCAAGACCGTAAAAGGTGAACCACAATATAGCGAGGGACCACTGTACGCTAATATTCAAGCCAATATAACATCATTTTTTTCATTTTAATAATTTTTTTGGTGATTTATACAAAAACATGTATTTTTTTATTGCCATGTCATTGAACTTATTAGGAAATGAGCCTTTTTGGAATGAGGGCAAAGACAGTAATATTTTTCTGCTTCTATATTAACCCTTGTCTTTTACTGGTTGTCATCAGGATTAAATTGAATGGCAGATGAGCCGGATGTTTAATACTCTGATCGGTGCAGAAATTCTGTGGCTCATTCATCGTGCCTTTTTATGTGGTCCTCACTTCACACAATAACTTCAAAAGGCATTTAATGATGTGGGTCGTGCTTTGTCTACAGTCCAACATATGAGTAATATACAGCTCTGCTCTGAGTCTTTCATTCCTTTTAAGTGCATATAAACAGTGCATTTTGAGCAGCAGCACGGCTCGGAGCAGTTTGGTGGACGAAGACCTTTCACTGTGTGAGGCGTCTGAGTCCAGATCTGTGATCTGCGATGATGACATGGTGAGCTGCAATATTTTTTTAATACTGTCATTCCCTGCCTTTGTGTCAAGTGTTGAAAGAAGACTGCAGGACAACTGTTTGAAGTGTCAGAAGATGACAAGTGCACTGTGGAACGTCATTTTGAAAACTCAGAGAAAGGACACTTGAATTCTTTTTGTTATTGTTCAGTGTTGATATCAACTCTTCATGAACTATATTTGAATTATCTACTAAATCTTGATAATCATTACTTTTCTGTTCGTACCAAAATAAGTGTACATTGCCAGTGAAATATTTGGACACACCTCCTTTCGTATAGTTTCCTTTGTTTTCATTCTCTCATCAGATTCGTAAGGTAGTATGCCATAATTGTTTTCAATTTACAGGTGAGTTAACTTGTGCCATCCCTTGTCTTCTTGATGTGCTTCAGACCAGGGGTTTTCAACTGAGTTTGATCCATGGATCACAGTTCGGATGAGGAAGTAACCTGTAGACCACTGCTGTTCAGTATGAGCACAGGTGTTCGGGTTTTTTCTTCCCCGTTAGTGCAATTTCTGGGCGTGGTGAATTGAACAGTTTGTCCATTCTTAGCACTATAGTAATAGCTAGGGACAGTCTCATATTATTGTCTGGCTCCAGCCTTGCCCTGTACTTATTCTTAAGGTATGCCAATGTGGAAAATCCACTTTCACAGACATGTAGTTGCAAAAGGCACTTTCCTGCTTTTACTGCAAGTTTCAACTTCAAGCTGTTCGATTTCCACCTGTTGCTGGCTTGTTCCTTGCTACGAACCGATCCATGATGGTTCTGGCTAGACACTGAAACTACAAAGCCAGGGAAAACTTGCAGTGCCTTCATGGACCAACAGTGAGCTGCAGACCGCTGGTTGAAAACCCCTGCTTTAGACAATCAGTTGTCTTGTGCAGAGGAAGGGAATACTGTACAGGAAGAAACACTCCGCTAAGAGAAAACACAGCCGTTGCCAAAACCATCCAGCACTATGTGAAATGCTGTAAATTGACTATTTCTGAGGTTGGTAATTCTAATAAATGCATCCTGTGCAGCAGAGGCAGTACTGCATCGTACTTTACTGGGACGGTTGTCGTGACAGCCACTTTCATCGCCGCGTGTGATGATTTTGGCGATGGCGGTTGGGGCCCGTTCCAAACTACAGCCAACTATTGTGCTATTGTATAAAGTGAAAATAATAGCTGTTTCTGACGATGGTGCTTTATGATTTAAAAAAGTGTATCTCTGCAATAAAGTACATGTATATTAAATTCACTGACTCTCGAAGTGAGGGGTCAGGAACCTTTTTGGCTGACAGAGCCATGAAAGCCACATACAGTGGTGCCTCGGATACTGACGATAATCCGTTCCGGCGTCAGAGCCTGTATCCGAATCAGTCGTTATCCGATGCGACTTTTTCCATAAAAATACATGTAAAACCAATTGATCTGTTTTGGACCCACGACAAACTCCCATATAAAGTATGTATTACACACCCCTACCTGCATATTTATTCATTATTATCCAAGGCGTGTGGTTTTTTTTTTCTTCCATCGACTGGACTGGAAATTTGGTTGAAGACGTTTCGCCACCCATCC
>JAQQAE010004791.1:0-13027 GCA_029823295.1 Pseudamia nigra | reverse complement strand
TCTTCATCTTCTCTGTTATCTATGTAGAGGCAGGGTTCCCAAACTTTTACAGCTAAAAATACAAATAAATGAAGTGAGTCTTGGGATTTAAACTTATAAACTGCATCATAATCATCTTTACTGTGTACGAATTAATACATTATACTGTTATCTATTGTGCATTAATGGCCTTGCACTTATATAGTGCCTTTCTACCCTACAGCACTCAAAGCACTTTACACTGCTTTCCATTCACACACACATTCATATACACTGACACTCACTGGGGTTCAGTGTCTTGCTCAAGGACACGAGAAGCTGGGGATTGAACCACTAACCCTTTGTTTCATGGACAGCCCACTCTACCTACTGAGCCACAGCCACCCTTAATGAAGATGGACAAAATCAACAAAATGAAAAATACTCATCAATATAATCCACAGAATGAAGTAAAAGTTGGCAAAACAATCAACACAGGGACACTGTTTATGCAAGATCAACAAAATGAACATAAAATGATCCAGATAATCGACATAACGAACAAAATACCAAACAAACTGAACAAAAAGGAACAAAATGAAACCCCCCCAAAAATCAACTCCAGGATCCACAAATGAGAAAAATCAACAAAATTAACAAAATAATCAACAAAATGGACAATAAAAATGAGAATATGATCAACACACAAACAAAACCAACCTAAACAATCAACAAAATGATCCAAATGGTCAAATTGAATATAAAAATGAAAAAAAAAAAAGATCAGGAAATTATTTTAAAAAATTAAGAAAATCATCATCACATGTTGAAAAGTTGAACAAAATACTGAACAAAATTAACAAAATAAAGATAAATCAATTAAAAAAAACAGTAAAACTATGTTCAAAGAAAATTATCTATACACGAACACACCTGACCTAAACAATCAAAATGAACCAAAAATAAACAAAATGATCAATAAATTAACAAAAGATATTACAAAAAGAGCAACAACTATGAATAAAATTAACAAAATGATAAAACAACCAAACAAAATAAACATAAAATTAACTCAACAAAATGATGGGGGAAAAAAAAAAAAATCAACCAAACACAATGATCCACAAATGAACAAAATCATTTAAATGAACAAACTAGTCAGCAAAAAGTAGAAAGATTAGCAGAACAATGAACACAAACAAAACAACCAAAAATGTACAAAAATAATGAACCAAAAATAAAATAATGAACAAAATGAAAAAAAAAAAATCAACAAAGTTATAAATAAAATTTACCAGATGAACTAAATGGATAAAAATAAAGAATGATCGATATAGTAATAAAAAAATAATAGACAAAATGAATGAATAAAATAATGAATAAAATACACACTGGCCTGAATAAAAAATGTTCCTTAGTCTCATCGCTTCTGTATGTTTGCGAAAGGCTGAGGTAGAAGATGTAATAATCTGTCAATGACCACAGCACCATCTAAAAAATGTTAATCACCTTTATTTTGACTCATAAACAAAAACATCTTAAGACTGGCCTGGATGATCTCCATCATCCAGGCCAGGACTGATGACATGGTGAAGAAGAGTTAACCATTTACCAGAAGGAGAAACATTTCTCTTTTATTTTTTACAAAGTCCACAAGCCAGTGTGACTCGGATAACTGGGGCCACGGGAAAATAGAAAAGTCTGTGGTTTATGGGGCTATGGTGTCTGATATGTCTGTAGAACTAGACTTAAAAACAACCAGTGACGGTTTCTTCAATTCATCGCAGTCCGTGTGCACGTGAACCTCACGTGTGTCAGTTTGCTTCGTTCTTTGACGCTTCATCGAAGTTCTCCACCAGATCTGCAAGGAGCAAAAAGATAATGTGTGACATTTTCTTGCCGAAAATCACACCCGTGAATTTGATGAGGGAATACCACCAGTGTGCAGAAATGTCAACAAAGCTAAATGTAGCTACTTTAGACAATCTCAAACACATGTAATAGGTCATTTAACAATTTTCTCTTCAGTATTAGAGTACAATGATAAAAATAGTAAAGCTAGAGAAAAAACACTGAAGGAGAAGGTGTGTCCAAATTCTGACTGGTGGTGTAATATTTAACATGTAAACTAAAAATAGTCTAACTCATGCTATGTACCATACCTGGAACATCATCATCCTCTTCTTCAATGTCCTCTGCCTTTGGAGCCTTACTGTCGAGAGCTAAAAACAAAGACATGAACACAGATATTATAGCTTCGGTTTGCCTTCTTACTTTATATCCAGATGCAACAGCTTCTAATAAGGGCTGCATGACTTGGTGAACAAGTCCTAATCAACTATGGTTTGCTCTACTTGGTTGGTTCTCAGGGAAAATACACATAAGAAATGTCAAGTCAAAGACACAAACTAGCATTAAAAAGTACAATTAAAAAAAGACAGAAGTACTGTAATTTATGACATTCTTCTGGAGTGTTCTGTCCAGGACCATTCATCAGACTGAGGAGGGTGCAAATTAGATCAAACTAAAACTTCTTAAACTGCGCTGGTTGATGCTGCAATTACAACTGAAATATGATATACTGTGGAGCAGCACTTCTAACTCTTTTTTTCATTGTTTTTAAGCTTGTTTTTACTGCTTTTTTGTAATGGAGTTGCAAACAGGAAAAATTAGCCTGTATCCAAATATGGAAATTATTAGCCATCAAAACACCCAAGAGCACATGCTCTAATTAAATATTTCTAACTAATATTCAGTCGTTTACAGATGCTCCAGCCAAACTGAATTATGCATCTTGACCATACAACCTTGAGAACAAAAATGGTTTCTGTCTCACCATGAACACTCACAACATAAGTCTCATAAGTGTTTTGAACAGTGCATCCACACTGCTCACACATTTTATGGTGCCTAAAATAGACAGTGATTATATTTCACCTGGCAACAAGTGATATAAGGATAGCGGGGAACCATCATCTTCAAAGAAAAAATGTGGTTGGAAAAAAATCTTGAATGATCAGGACCGGTAATCACTTACTGGATGAAAATAAATGATGAGACATTGCAGAAGCTTATTGAATCAATGCCACAGCAAATGTGTGTCGCAATCAAAGCTAAAGGCAGAACAGCAAAATATTATGCTCCCTAGCAAACTGAAGCTTTTTTTCCGATTAGCCTCACTGATAAGTGGTTTTCTTTAGGCTACACAGCTATTTAGTCCCAATCCTTCGAGCTGCCTTTGCTTTGTGTGCGTGGAAATGCTTTTACTTTCACTATTAAACATAGTTTAATAGTGAGTTCTACTGTTGTTTTTTTTACAATTTGATTTCACCACACATTTAAGTGATTACCGGTCCTGATCATTCAAGATTTTTTTCCAACCACATTTTTTTCTTTGAAGATGATGGTTCTCCACTATCCTTATATCACTTGTAGCCAGCTGAAACATAATCACCCATGCAGAAATTATCCAATGGGAGGCTCGTGCCTATTTGCTTAGTTAAATCCAAGTGGTGTTTCAGGTGTGTTAGAAATGTGAAATGTTTCTAAAACAACTTCCATGTTCAAAGAGAAATGAGAACAAAGTAGTGGGGACGGATCCTTAAACGGGAGAATATACAAATGCCTTCTCATCAACACGTCCTCAACAGCTTGACAAACTGTTGAGGATGTGACACATTTCCTCCTTTATCAGATGATGGTGAAACACCACTAATGTGAGACATTAAGGTCCACCCACCTTGCCGTGGAAACTGTTCTGCCAGTTTGCGCAGGCTGCTGAGGCTGTCAGCCCCCAGCTGACTGAGGATACCCGGTAGCATCTCGGTCAGCTGCTTGGTTTCAGCGTGGCCTGTGATGGCGAAGGTGTTTGCAGACAGGGACGCTTGCACTTTTGGGTTATTGAAGTGGATCACAGTCCCATCATCTTTGATCATGTTCACCTGAGAAGAGTAAATTGATCATCAGTGGGCGAGAAAAAACTCATCCATTCATGCTGAAATTTTGCCACTGGAAAGGCCTGCGTTGAGTGAAACCAATGATATTCAACTTCATTAGGAACCAGATAACAGCTGAACCCAACATGCAAGTCAAACTAATAAGTAAACACTAGGGCTGTCAAAATGAACGCGTTAATCCGGATTATTCCATTTGCATGATTAATTAGATTAAAATTTTTAAACACGATTAACGCTCAATAACACAAATCAAGGAAAAAGCGATGAAAAACTTTTGTTACATTTGACCCACATCACTGCCAACTTCTTTAGTATTTACTGCTTCTAAGTCAATTTAAATGTAAATGTAAAAGTATAAGTCTTTACATTTTGAAAGAAATTACTTTAGTTACTGATGAAGGCATTGAACCAAGTGTAAAAAAGGTAAAACATCTCAGCAGAACATAACAGAGTTTCTGTTAAGTTCTACAAAGCAGGCGTAATTTCCTTTAGTTACATAAGTTTAAAGTACAAAAAGTATACATATATCACTTATTTTATATAAAATATACATTTTAATGTAAAATAAGTAATTTTAGTCCAGTGTCTATATCACCTTCTATCATGAGTGTTTTTGCTCCCACAAAATGAAAAATAACAAAGGGGCATCAATCGTGATTAATCGAAATTAATCCAGTGACCCTGTGATTAATTTAGTTTAATAATAAATTGGTATTAATTGTGATAATCAAAATTAATCCACAGTGACCCTGTGATTAATCAGATAAAAATTTTCATTGTTTAACAGCCCTAGTAAATACTGTACATTTCAAAGTTATGAAATGAATAAATGTTAAACTGATTAACTGAAACACACTGTAGAAAATCTCAGAGAAAACATAAAACATCCTACTGCTGTTGATTATCTGTCTATTTGAACTTTAGTAGTAGTAGTACTAATAGTAGTAGTGCAAAATGTCCATGCTTTTACAGCAAAAAGGTGGATCTTAAAATTAGAATTATTTTTTAAAATTCCCTCTGAAGGTCAGTATACGCTACGCCATTCTGGGTAGTTTTGTAAGAACGTTAATAAGACATAACAATATCTTTGGTTGTGACTGAAAAATGATGGTTTTATGTCACTCAAACCAGCCATTGTCAGGCAGAAGAACATGTCCCAATGCGACTCCTGCCACAACACGGAGCTAATTAAAAAAACAATAAGAATAGAGTATGACATGATGCTCTGATCGGTGTGACAGGTATGGTTCTGTTCTTACCTTCTCTTAGGTAGGAAGTCTCACCACTTAAATAAAAATAAGCAAAAAGTGTTGCCGACCATTATTTTTTTGATCAACTTTTCAGTGGGTTGGTTCAGTTACAGCCAGTACAGTGAATCAAAACCTATTTACCTCCTCAATTCCAGCGATATTGTTGACAGCCAACTTCTTTAGTGAACTCTGCAGCTTTTTGTCATCAGCTGTTGCAGTTCTGTGGACCACCTTCTTCTTCCTACGTGCAGAGCCCTGAAACAATACCATCCAATGACCAAAAACTGAAATAATTAAAGTTTCATCTCCTACCAGATTTTAATACTATATAATAATTAAACAGTTCACTGTTAGTTTGATGAAGAAAATTACTGCTAAAAATATCAAGTCCATAATTTCCAAGCACTGTTTGATTTATTATAATCCATTTTTACAAATTGCGCCCGATATCACAAAAAACTGCTTTAAGTAATGTACACACCAGGGTTAACAGTGATCTGTTAACTAATGTTGTGCATCATGTATCAACAGCTGTTATTTTTCTGCTGGTCTGTTAGTAATGTCAGAGCAGTCTATTACATCAAAATTAATAGATATTAAATTTTAAGGTGGAAATTTCCATAGATTTTACCCATATATTTAACTGATATATTGTAGATTTAAATGTTTTTAAACACCAAATAATGTCTGACTTCTTACCTTTCCTCCTATCCGGACCTGGGCTTGAAGTTTTGCCAATTTTTCTTGATTCATGTTCGGACCTACAAGACAAAATTTTTTTTTAAATACTGACAATGAAAATGTAAAAAATAAAACAATTTTTATATTTAAAGTGGTAAAGTAATTAACCTAATCACTGCTGTTGTCAGTATGAAGCACGGCAACAGTGCTGGTTAACATAGACCCTGATATTTCACTAGTAATCAGAATAACACCTCAATCAGATTAAAAACGCTCAATGAAACCACCTCTGTCTGAACAGAGTGGGATGATCAGAATTAATTAAACTTTCAATCTGGTAAACAGCTAAATATCAGCCTTGTAAACACCTGGTCTAACTGTTACTCTATTTCTCCTTAGGATAGATCCACAAGGTGACAACATTAAACCATCTAATGAGTTACTGGAAGAGACGGAATCAAGGCTGCAGCAAATAAAAACTGATCTGTGGGTGATGTGGGTAAATATTTTGATGGACATGAAAAATTTGATTGTTGAACATCACAGTCAAAACTCTCATAATAATGAAATAAGCAAATACAATCCAAAAAACACATTGTTAGTACATATTGGATGCCTTTAATCATCAAACGCTGGAAAAGATATACTGTATGCAGGTCAAAAAAGTTACATTCTGATTGCATGCTCTGAACACGAAGCCCACATTTAAACTGAAACTAGTATGATAATTGTCACGATCAAAACAACATTAAAAACCCAGTGGTTAAATATCTTTATTGTCTTTGCATAATCATACTGACTTTTAAAATAATGCTCCAGTGTGTTTCAACATCAAAAACTTTTGAAGTACATTGGAATTTTGTTTCTGGAATACATATACAGTACATCTCAGTCAAAACACACCTTCTCCTTCAATTGTACAGTATGTCTTCAGTATATTAATACTGAAGACATCCAAACTGTGAAAGAACACATGGAATTATGTCGTACAAATCAACCTCACTCAACACAATTAAATGTCAACGGCTGTGAATGCATCTCCCAAATTCAGTTGCCAAAACCATCAAACACTATCATGAAACTGTCTTACATGAGGACCTGCCTGTTCTCTTGACTTAACTAAGTGCTTCTTGCTGTAATATGGACTTGTACAGCTGTTGTACCCACCTTCTCACTGTACCACTGATTAAAAAGGCAACAAATGACATAAAAATTAACTCCTGACAAAACACACCTAAGATTTGAAAAGTGTTCCCATGTGACATCCTCATGAATGGAAATTGTCATCAAAACTAAATATGGCTACTTTGGACAATCTAAAATATACAACATGTTATGGGTTATTTAACCATTTTTCTGTTTAGTACATCATACTATATGTGTTCTTTCACGGTCTGAATATCTTCAGTATTAATGTACAATTCTGTAAATATTAGGAATAAGGAAAAAATCACTGAAGGAAAAGGTGTGTCCATACATTTGACTAGTAGTGTACATGGTCCATCAAGTTCTCTTTTTACAATAGTGCTGATAATTGTCATATTTGTACAACCATTTTGGCGCCTAAGTAATGAATTAATGTTCATAAATTGGACCACTTTTGAGATGTAGAGGTTATAATCAGCCTACGGTATTTGATTTAATTTTATTTCCCCACATAATGATGGGCCTTAAACGCATTGTCACGTGACGTCTTTTCGGCCAATCATGTGACGATGAACTTGACTCACCAGCACAGTTGTTTCTTACGAAATACTGTAAATATAAGGTATTTTTTATAGAATACAGTTATGGGACAGTGTTGCGTTTACGTGCAGCAAAGCTCTCGGTTAGGACACGAGTTCGACATTTGTACTCAATATACATTTAAACCTCTTAGACATGTTCTATGTGGCATTAGCAGGCGCAGTAGTAAGAGACAAACGACAAACAGACTCCACTGATAAGCGAACACGGGTGATGTTTAACGGGCGGTAAAAGCCGTGACGCCGCGGCGCTCGGTGCTGCGTCTGCCCGAGGACACAGTCCGAGTCCGCGCGACCTGCGCGTTCGCTCCTGGTTCTCAGCAGCTGTACAGATGAAAACACAGGGCCCGCAGGCTGAGTCCTCGGCGTGACACTGCCCCGCTCCGCCCCACGGCTCTGACACCACCCCACGCCGACACGCACCCACCTCACACACAACGCACAGGCATCACAAATCAGCATTTATCTTTCCAAACCTGCTTAAACGTCCACAGAGAAATGCGGCAGCGAAAGATGGAGACGGTGAGGAAGAGGTTATGGAGCCTCGTCTTCCTCGTTTTGGAGAAGCGGGAGGAATTGAGTGGGCTGCTTCCCCCTACTGGAAACTTTATGAAGTACAACAACACACCTTATAGGACTTAAAAAAAGGCGCAATGTAACAGAGAAAATATTAGAAACTGGATTTTCTTACAATAAATGCATCTATATGACATCGTATCGCTATGTAATTTACCATTTAAATCCAAAATATAGCAAGATGATAAGATAAAGTGAATGAACAAAATGGATGAACAAAATTGTTGATTTAAAAATGAACAAAAAATCAAATAAAATAAAAAAGTAAAACATCAAAGCATTGCAAAAACTGAGGAAAAATCAATAATCAAATCAGTAAATGACATGCTTAATTAACACGTTTTTAAAGTAGCAAAGTGGAGTAGAAATGAAAAAATGAGCAACAAATGGGAACAATACTTAGTGAAGTAAGAAAATGATATAAAAACAATAAAAACTGGACAAAAATGAGCAAAGTGTTCCTCAAAATGAACAAAATAATTAATAAAATGAACTTAAATAAACAAAGTAGTGACCAAAATTAGTTGATCAGCACTGTTCACAAAAATATAAATAAAAGCAATATGCAACAATAATGGAAGGAAATAACTTAATTCATTTTTTTTAAAAAGTGAGGTAAAAATGAAAAAAATGAACAAATGAACATAATACCAAGAAATTAAGTAAATAATGAAGAAAAAACTGAAAAAAATGACAAGCAACAATAAATGTAAACAACAATAAATGCAATATGAACAATAAGGGAAGAAAATATGCAAGAACATGTACAAAAATGAACAAAATAATAAAGTGAGCAAATTTGAATTATTAAGAAAGTCAGGTGAAAGGGATAAAAAAAATTATACAAAATGAAGAAAGCATTCAACAAAATAAACAAAAAGTGAAAAAAAGAAAAATAACTGACAAAATAATGAAACTAGTCAACCTAATAACCAGAATACCAAACCTGAACAACAAAAAAAAGAAACAAAATCATTTTTAAAATGGAAAACTAGCAAAAAACAAAATAATAAATAAAATATACAAAAACAAATGACATAATAAAGAATATTTGTTTGGTTCTGACTATAACATTTACCTTTCTGGGTTACATATCCACCTCTTATATTCAGTCATTGTGTGGTCTTTTTTTCACCATTTAGTGCTTTTAGACATTTACACTAGTAGAGCCTATTTCTTTCCTATTGTCTATGTCAAGACAATCAAAGACAAATTAAGTCAACAAATGATTATAGAGGTTTCACATAAATGTGAAAAACATACAGATTGTATTTGTCCCTAATACTACTGATAAAATGACAAGTGCCCTTTTAAATGATCCAAAAATGTCAACGTTGCAGTTTTTCTGTTTGAGCTGTAAACCGTGATTTTACTGTTATTTCTTTATTTTTGAGGCAGAATTTAAATACAAATCTAGTTATGCTATAACAATTTCAAAACAATGAGAATAAATTGTAATTGCAATATAACTGATTATAATAAACAGTGCAAAAGTCTGAAATGACGCCTGTCATTTATTTGACACTCCACAGGGAGAGCCCGCTTACTCTCTAAAACATATCACACCCACACTCACATTTTAACCTCTTTCCTTTTGTGACAGAATTGAAATGCAAGAAAAAAAATAGGACAGGCTGTCTTATGTACAGTGCATGTCCAGTAGTAAACCACTTATCCACTGAGAGCAGTTTGTCCAAGAAGTAGTCCATTCTGCAGAACACAATCTGTCTCCATCATCTCCACTCAAACACAATCACAGAACACACATTAAATATGCATTAAATACAGCAAAAGGACAGACGATGAACAAAGTATACAGACACTTCAGGTGAAAAAAAAGGTAAAGGAGCAGGTTTTCACTGGTGACATCAAACAATTCTTTTCTGCACAAGTGAATTACACTGAACAAAAATATGAAAGCAACACTTATGTTTTCGCTTCCATTTTTCATGAGATGAACTCAAAGATCGAAGACATTTCTCTCTGTACACAGAAAGCCCATTTCTGTTCAATATTGTTCACAAATTTGTCTAAATCTGTGTTTAGTGAGCACTTCCCCTTTGCCGAGATAATCCACCTCACTGGTGTGGCGTATCAAGATGCTGATTAGACAGCATGATTATTGCACAGGTGTGAGTTAGGCTTGACACAATAAAAGAGAGAGTTCAGCTCATGAAAAATGGGAGCAGAAACAAAAGTGTTGTGTTTATATTTATGTTCCGAGTAATAATGACCCAATTTTATGATGGGACCAGAAAAATAAACAAGATCATCAAGAAAGTGAACTAAAATGAGCAAATTCATCAAGGATATGAGCAAAAAATAAGCAACATCACCAAGAAAAAGAACTAAAATAAGAAAAATATGAAGAAAATAAGGGGAAGAAACCCAAATCATTCAGAAAATCAAAAAACGAACAAACTCATCAAAAAAGGAGCAAGAAATTAACTTAAAAAAAAATCAAGAATCAAACCACCAAACCATCACCAGAATCAAATGAATTTTAATTTAAAAAAATGTAAAAATAAATAAAGCAATCCACCAAGATTGAAGAAAATGTCAAGAATTAAATGATCCAAAATGAACAAAATAATTGGGTAAATTTGACATACAGTAAATAAGGGCAATTTTTGCTCTTTTACAAAGTTATTCTTTTTTAATCTTTTTGATTATGTTGTCAGTTTTTGTTGATGTAATGCTTACTATGCTTATTTTGATATACATTTATGTACCAATACATCCAAATGAACAATATAAGTTAAAATAGGTCATTTTATTATCTTAAGTTTAAAGTATAACCTGCATAAAAATGTTGCCACATGGCTTCATTTAGCATACAGTAAAAGTGTAGATATTATATCTTATGGATTTTTGACCTATGTTGTTGCTTATTTTGTAAATTTTCTGTTTTTTTTTTTTGTTTTCTTAATTGTTTTTGCTCATTTTTGCTTATTTATTTATTTAGTTTATTTTCTGATTTTAAAAAAATGTCATTTTGTTCATTGTTCATTGTTTTGTTCATTTTGTCATTGTGGTTCATTTTGTTGCTTATTTTGTTTATTTCTGTTCTTGTGCTTGCCTATTTTTTATTTTCTGGTGTATTGCTTCCATTTCTTTATTATTTAACTAATTTTGTTCATTTTGTTGCTTAGTTTGCTCATTTTAGTTCATGTGGGTTTTTTATTTTGTATATTTTCCAGTTCATTTCTTTCAACTCATTGATCAATTTGTTCATTTTTGTTCATTTTGTTGCTTATTTGGTTTATTTTCTGGTTCATTTCTTTGATTTTCTTGATGATCTTCTTCCTTTTTGTTCATTTTGTTGCTTTTTTTCTTCATAATCTTGTTCATTCAATGCAGGAACGATTCCCCAGAAACACAAATTACTTTTGATCCTTGATGTTCAATGCTTAATATTCAGTTCAGTCTTTAAACTGAACCTGCATCCTTGGCAGAGGCAAATTCTTATAAAACTTATAAAAGCTCAATGACGGTGCAGTTTCTGAGAACATTTTTGCACATTTTGTTCAGAATCATTGATATTAAAGCTGAAAGGAGAAGTAATCCCACTTTATACAGTACAATCTAATTTGATAGATGGATTTGGCCAGTGCTGTCGGATTGTCACTTTCAGATAGAACATTAAAAGTGACTTTATGTGTGACTATACCGTAAGTGAGCTATTGGTAGCTTGTGTCGGGCCCGTGTTCAGGTGATGGATTTGATCGTGGGGACTGGTGGAGGCAGCGTGGGCATGCAGTGGCTGGGTGCCGTAGCCCCTGATTTGCTGGACTCCCTCGAGCTGCGGAACATGCTGCTGGGCCATTGACGCAGGATACGAAGCCTGGGACCCCTGAGGTGGTGGAACAATGTGAAGATTTTATTGAGAACTGCTTTCCTCAGTAGGATGTACACCCAGGGATCCAAGATCTGGTTCCACGTGGCGATGCGGACCACCAGCAGTAGATTGAACGACGCAGGATCAGTGTTTTCCCTGGCACTGAGCACGATGATATGGATCTGGAGGAACAGTGATAAAGATGCATTCACGGCCTTAATGAAGTACAAGGACTAATGCAATATTTTTTCATACATACAAGTAAAAGTCCTGCTAAAAAAAACTATTTAAAAAAGAAAAAAACCAATAAAATGAATAATATAAGAAACAAAAATTAATAATAATAAACAATATAATATTCACACAAACATGAACAATCAGAAAAAATTTTAAAAACAGTTGAGGAAATGAACAAAACTGAATATAACAATAAAAAATGAACAAAAATGACCAATAAAACAAACAAAAATTAACAATATACTTGCCAAAGTGAACAAAAAACAACAAAAATGAACAATACAATAAACAAAAGGAGCAAAACAATTAAGAAAATGAAAAATATAATAAAACACTGAAAAAAGAAGACTACAGTAAACAAAATGAAACAACATTGACAAAGGCATTAACAAAAATCAACAATTATAAACAAAATAATCAAGAAAATGAGCAAAATGATCAGGAATAAACAAAAAAGTAAAAAAAACAAACAAAAAAAGCAAACAAAATAATACCATCATTTAAAATGCTTTGATTAACCCCAAATAAAGTTCAGCTGTTGTATTAGGCTTTTCCTGACATTTTTGTAGCCACATCTTCCAACACAAGCCATGGTCTGCAGAGAGCTTCCAAAGCATCAGAGGGATCTCATTGTCCCTTCACCTGACATCAGTCAAAAGAATTTCCAAGGAATTAAATATACCATGAAAAACAGTGAAGACAGTCATCGTCAAGTGGAGAAAATATGGCACAATAGTGACATTACCAAGAACAGGACGTCCGTCCAAAATTGATGATAAGACAAGA
>JAQQAE010004790.1:0-18346 GCA_029823295.1 Pseudamia nigra | reverse complement strand
CCCTGGATAGGTAGCGAAACGTCTTCAACCAAATTTCCAGTCCAGTCGACAGAAGGAAAACCACACGCCTTGGATCCCATGACCTGCATGAAATGAGAATATTCACAGATATATTCTCCACATTACATACATTCTCCCCATTGCTAAAGCATGGTCTGGTGAGCGTTTAGAGCCAGACGGTGAACTAATGTTATGGTTAAAATTAATCAGCCTCCACCTTAGCGTGTTTCCCGACAATAAAACAAGTGAACTGAGTTTTTTACGCGCTCTCTCTCTCAATCACACACACATGCTTTCACTATCACGGACTGTTTGACTGTCGATATTATCGGCTGCTTTCTTTCAAGTAATTCAGACATGTCGGGAGGTAATGAGCTAGCAGAGCTGCCGCTAATGTTTACTCCGCTCTTTTGTTACTCTGCTGCACACCAACATTAGTAGTAGTTGTGAGATATAGAGCACTGGGGTGTTTGTTACAATTTTGGGAGAGTTTTCTGTGTTTACTGTGGCTATTCAAACTGGTATTACATTAGAAAAATTTGATATAACAGAAGTAAAAAGCAGTTTTTAGTATGAACCAGTACCAGAACTAGGCGCTAGCATTACTTCCTTGACAAAACAGGCTTAGACCTCCTCAGCTGAGCTTAAAAATGCAGATTTTTTTTCCATTTCCACCAACCTTTGATTAATATTACAGTATTTTAACATGCGCATGTTCATGTAATTATCCAATAGGTTATCTGTAAATACATTAGATACACATATATATATGAGACACCTCTATTTAAACTAAATTTTTTGTTGAATTTTATCATGAAGGTGAAGTTGCACTCTAAGGATGAGCTCCATCAGTGGGATGAGCTGAAGCAAAACCAGAGGAGCCACTTGGAGGACCTTCTGGAGCAGCACTGGAGCCCCAGAGGAGACACCTTCACCCAGCCTGGAGATGGATACAGTCTGATCAGAGAGGACACATCTCAAACTGAAGAGGCTGTTCTCTTTGCTCCACACTGGGCACCTAACTCCACCAGGCCTCCTGGTACTAAAGACCAAATGGTGAATCAGGGGAGTGTGGACAGGAGGAACGGGAGGATCTCAGATAGCAACAAGACTGTAAACTCAGCAGATAGTTTTACTGCAGAGGTAAAGAACAAGTTGGCTGAAGGAGACAAAGGACTGTTGTTTAACAGCACAGAAGGGAAAGGTTCAGCGGAGGAGAGACAGCTGGATGTTCCAAGCTCCAGTGCGGGAAATGGAGCCACGACACACAGCTCATTACAGAAAGAAGAGAAATCCGAAATTTCAAAGAGCCACACCAGTGGTCTCCCTCAGCTTGTTACTCCGAGTCCTCAAGTTGAGACGGACCCGACTGAGGCAACCAGCGAGAGATACTGGAGAAGGTTAAGACCAACCAAAGAACCAAATCCAGAGCCTCGAGAGCAGGCCAGACAGAGAGACAATGAGACTCCAGAGATGGAGAGGATATTACAGATGGAGGAGGAAAAGCTGGAGGAGGAGAGGAGAGAGCTTTTACTTCTCCACAAAAGGCTGGACCAAGAGAAGGAGATACTGAGACAGCAGCAAATGAAGCGAGAAGAGGAGGAAAGACAGAGACAGAGGGAGACGAATAGTCACCTTCACAATAAACATCATCATCACCCAAAAACGACAACTCAGAAACCAGGTAAAGCTCATTCTGTGAGTCGGTCAGTTACTGACATTATGCATCTTGTTTTCCACGCTAATGCTAGCTTGGGTTTACCATTGTAGAAGAGCACAAGTGAGGAATTGAAGAGTGTGGATAAGGAATTTTGTGGATATCTGAGTCCTGAATGTAGATTTTATCATGAACATAGGCAGCTTTTGTCTCTCCTCTGTCCACTAACCACTACCGGTCGAGGCAGATGGTCGCCTACCCAGAACCAGAGGTTTTTCTCTTCCATTAAAAGGAGTTTTTCCTCCCCGTCATCCTAGACTTGCTCTTGGAGGTTCTGTTGGGTTTGCTCTCCACCTAGTCTTTGAGGCTTCTGCCTTGAATTCTGACGTGCCTTGAGATAAAATTGGATCATGATTGTTTCTATACAAATATAATTAAACTGAATTGAATTGAAGTACACTTAGTTCACAGAGCTAATCTCCTCGCACACAAGACTCCTAACACAGTACCATCTTCACCATAACTAATGAGATACAACAAATTGACAGGGAACCATGCAGATCACAGATTGCTCAATGTAGAATTGTTGCAGTGTCATTATGTGTAGGTTTACATTTATTTGTGACGTGAAGACTGAGGGAAATGTCTGAAACCATCAAAATTTTCATGTAAGCTCAGGTTCCAATCCCACCAAATATCAAAGAGAAATAAAAAATCCATATCAAATAACAGCTCGGGTCTTAGGAGGTTATGGTAATATCTAAATTGTGATTTTTACAGAGACAACATCTACGACCCCCACACAACAGCCATCAGCTCCAGCAGGTCCCAGGCCCCCAGCCCTTCAAAAACCACCAAGGAAGAGGATGAGGAAAAATCGCAAACGGATCAGCAAGGCAGCTATGAGAGCGATGCTAATGTAGAACTAAAATAAACCCAGGTGAGCCAGTTTAGATGTTAATGCTTACTCAGTGTTTTTATTTGTGTTTTTTCCATTTTGTTTTTAAAATGCCTGTGTGTTTTGCCCTCAGGCACACACTCTTGGTGAATTTTGTGGATAATCCAGAGGTGAAGCAGAGTGACTCCCTTCCAATACGTATTTATTCACCTGTCGGTAACCTGCTTATCCTGTGAGATCTCCTCAGTAACACTACTAATGACTGTCTGGTGAACTTGTAACTACACTTGGATGGAGAAGAAGGCCTGATGGGATATAATTAAAAGGTGGACCTCTTCTAAAGATCACGTGTCATCGCTGGTAGGAGGTAACGAGCTGCACCTGAAGATTGACAAACTGTGTGAGAGCCCAACCTGTGGCATAGCTGTAGATCTGTGGAAACAGTGCAATTTCAAAGACTCTTCTCGGAACTTTGTTTTGATATCAACAGAGAGAAACTGCACTTCCCAGGATTTAAATGGAAAAAGTTTTTTGCTGAATGACTTTGCGCTAACCGTAGTCAGACTCTTCATGACTACTACGTGCATTTGGTGGAAAAAAACAGACGCTGAAGAATCTGTTGTTTCATTGTAATTGAAGATCATATCTCTCAGATCACTGTAATTGATCTGACAGATGATCATTAACAGACTGCAAGATATGTTGACTGACATGAGCAGTATTTCCACTTGTAATCATTCTAACATGTTTAGGGTTCAGTGTTGACGACGACGGGACAATAACATGCAATTTACCAAAAACCGAGGCCTGATATCATTAATTAGTTCATTAAAACACATGGTCTCTCTTTAACCGTATTTAATTGTTTTTAACTCATTGCAAACACTGGAATTAGAAACCTTGAGATTAGAACAAAACATCAAATGTGGCAAAAAGTGAAAGGTGCTTCCTGAGTATTTATTGTATTCTATTAGTGCCTCCTTTTGGAGGAGAGTACTGAATGATTTTGAAGAGCAGTTTGAGCATACAAAAATCCATTTTGTGTTCAAAACATGTGGTGTTTAATTCAATCCTGTATTGATTGGTTTTACTCTTCAGTTTTCTCTCATGTTAGCAGTGATGTGTTTTCCCATTGACCTGCACGTTGGCTCAGTGTCACTGTATCATCTCTTTGCCGTCTGTGTGCTCAGCTTTACCTCTTCCTCTCTCTCAGCTTGGTATGACAATATGTTTGTGCCACAATTCTCAACCAATCACAAACCCTGAATCAGCTAAACTCTCTCATTGGTCAGCCTGCTGTCCAGTCACACTGACTAAAGCGATTGCATTTGTCTAACGCATGTGTAATGATGCTACTGGTATTTCAGAATAAAATCCCATTGAATTTTCAATTTTTTTCACACATTTCTGTTTTATACTGACTGTCTAAAGCCGATTGTTCGTGGTGAACCAGTATAAATGATTAAACAGGTGACCTGTCAGTCAACACAGCTTATAAGGTCATAGTTGTCAAGCTACTATGTCTGTTATTTCCTCACTTGTCCCAGATGTTGAAAGAATCTGAAATACAGACTGTCTGTGCGCCGTCATCCTGT
The DNA here is from genome assembly GCA_029823295.1 of Pseudamia nigra. Lineage (NCBI taxonomy): Eukaryota > Metazoa > Chordata > Actinopteri > Kurtiformes > Apogonidae > Pseudamia > Pseudamia nigra. Next base: position 14,196 of record JAQQAE010004790.1, on the reverse strand, counting down.
AGTTGCATCAGCTGTGTAGTAGCTACAGCCACGACTGTTTTCAACTTCGGGAGTGAGTTGTGGGCCGTGTTGACTGGCAGGTCGCCTGCCTCATCATTTTCTGGGGACAGCGACAAACAACCGACTGATAGATTCCCGGTATTGCAGACTGCACCTTTAATATATGGCGCTAGGGAAATAAACAGGTTAGCAAGACTTTTTATCAATTAAATTCAACTTGGTTACGCATTACATACAACGGAAACAAGGAAGTGTCCTTTGGCTGCTTGAACTAGTGCAGAAATAAATACAGACATACATTTGCTGGAATAAAATACTATGGATAACTTAAAATGTATATATAACTAATGATTCACAGAAAAGTAATTTCATCTGCTTCAGACTCTGATTGGTTGAGAAATGTGGCACAAACATAGCATCAAGCCAAGCTGAGAGAGGGTGAGGTAAACTTGAGCACTCGCACAGCAGAGATACCGAGAGAGAAACGGTGACACGGTGCGAGCGTGCACGTCAACGAGAACGCACGTCATAACCAACGGGAAAGAAAACTACAGAGTAAAGACGATTAAAACAGGTTGGTTTTCTTTTTCTCCCAATCTATAAGTTCTCTCCTCTGAAAAGACGCACTAATATAACGCCATAAATATCTGATGATGGCATTACAACTGTATCCTGACTGTGTGGCATGTCTTAATTTATTTATCCTTACTGTTGAGAAGTGGTTGGGGTTTGGGAAGGTGCTTCCAGCTGGAATTACAGCTGGAGGGCTCAGATGGAAACAGACCACGTTAAAGGAAACTCCTGTGACCGCTCACTATAATGCAGTGTTTCAATTCTGTCCAAATGTGTGTGTGCGTGTGTATTTGTTTTGTGTAGTTTGTATGAGTTGCACTTTCTGTCAAGCAGCATACTCTATGCGTTTGTGTCTTTACTTTACTAGAGATGTGTCTCCTCTGGCGATGACTCTTTGGAAAAACAATCACATTCTTTTCAGCCTCTGGGAAAGCAATATCTGTGTTCAGTGTATTTTTCTGGTCCACTGTCCACACTGTGTATTATTTTGCCAGACATTATTTTTGACATTTAATTCAACGAAATGAAAAATACTTTCCCACCAGTTGTCCCTTCCATATAGATATAGAAGTACAAAAACACTGGTGATGCTGTGTCCATAAAGCATAATTACAGTCAACACCTTAAGTTATTGAACGTGTACATTCTTCATTGTATCTTAGAACTGTTAACTGATTTGTCTGTTTTGTTATAATGAAAAAAAGAATTTTTTGTGATAACATTGCCACCTAATGCTATTTTCATATGGTATAAGAAGCTAATATGCTTAAATCTTTGCTGTGTGTTTTATTCTCTGTCTTTCCAGTGTCGTCTGGTAATATACTTCCAAAAGCACAAGGTTAAGCTATAAAATGAAATATGCAATTTTAAGAATCTGCCACTGACCATAACCAGTGATGAATGATAGACATGTCAAAAGTTTGGACACACCTTCTCTATCAGTGTTTTTTCTTTATTTTTCTCATTTTAAAATTGTACATTAATTCTGAAGGCATCCAAACTGCGAAAGAACACGTATGGAAATGTGTAGTAAACAAGTAAGTGTTTAGAAAAGTTGCATTAAATCATCAGTTGTCTTGTGCAGAGGAAAGGTGGGTACAGAGTCCCTATTAGTGCTACTACGACAACTGTACAAATCCATATTATGGTAAGAAACACTCAGTTAAGTGAAGTGCTGTGATGAGGACCGTCCCACGGAAGGAAAACGAAGAGCAGCAGAGGATGTGATTATTAGAAATACCAGCCTCAGAAACCAAAATGCTGCAACTGCACTCTGAACCAATGCAAAAGACTGATTTACATTCACTACCTCCACCAAGGAGGTTATGTTTTTGTTGACATTAGATTATTTGTTTGTTTGTTCACAGCACAACTCAAAAAGTTATAAATGGATTTGGATGAAATTTATAAATGATACAAGGACCCATCAGTCAGATTCTGGGCGTGATCTGGATCATCACCTGGATCCAGCAGATGTTCAAAGGATTTTTCACCATGGTGAGATGGGACCACATCACAAATAACACCCTGAAAATGTAGCCATACATAAACCATAGGATAACGCCATCATAGATTCTATCAAACCACAAAGTTTGATCCAAATATGGACAATATTGTGGATATAGTGATCCAGAATGTTCATACTTACAGGGGTTGAGGAAAAATAGTTATTTTAAGGTAGTGAATAAGGATATAGACATGAAACTGACACCAAATTCTAGTGGAAAGTCTCCTGATTCAGTAATGTGTGTACTGATGGAAGTATTATTTTTCTCAAATAACTACTGAACTAGTAACATGTATGTGATTCCAAATGATCTCAACTGTGATTTGAAAACCTCATGACTCTAATGAGAGAATGGCATGAATGAGCAAAGCTGTCATCAAAGGGAAATGTGGCTACTTTGAACAAACTAAAATAAAAATAATACATGTTCTGGGTTAACACATTGTTGTTTACGACATAATTCCATACATGTTTTCACAGTTTGGATGTGTTCAGTATTAATGGGCAATGTGTGATGTTTAATAAAAATAAAGAAAAAACACTGAAGGAGAAGCTGTGTCCAAATTTTTGACCGGTAATGTATGTGGGAGGTTTTTACAGCTCTAATTTGCATAATGGTCCATGTGGGACTTGAAGGCTGGAGACAGAAGTGTTACACATTCCCGCCCGTTAATCCCACACTAAACATTTATCTGTGGCAATTTATGGCAGATTGAACTTAATGACGTCCTCGTGAACGGCGTGAATCCAGGTGGCGCTGTTTTCTCTGGCTGTGAGGTTTGTTCACTCTGGCTTCAGTCAGAGAAGAGACACAGTGGGGGGTTCGTGTACTGTAGGTGAACTCTGGCACACATTGTCTTTGGGGTTTGTTTTTCACATTTACCCACTTGACTCTTGGCTGCAAAAAACCCTCAACTCAGCAACAGTTTGCATACCGTCTGCTAATTACTGAGTCGAGAAGTCATCTGCTCTCGCCGTCTAACTGGAATCACATGAGGAATGGCTTTGAAGCACAGTGGATTCACATATGTCTGTATTCGAACCATATTCGGCATGAAGAGATGTACTTGCATATGATTTTAGGCTTAAAGATGCTTGTCCTTTGGTCTCACAAATCTTGTAAATCCCAGAAATCTTTTGATCTTTTAAAGTATCGACATAGCAATAAGTTTAGAGGAAGCTAGATAACATCTGCAGTTCGCTATTAATCTCCTTCAGTGTTTTTATTATTTTTGTTTTATTTCTAGTATTAGACATTAATACTAAAAACATCCAAAATGTGAAAAAATATGCATGGAGTTATGTAGTAAACAAAAGGTGTTAAACAAACGAGAACATGTTTTAAATTTCAGAGACGGTCCACATGAAGTATCTGCGAACATTTTCAGTCGTGTGGGTATTTCATCACAACCAGCGATGATGGAGAACAGCACGTGGCACATTGGTTTCTTTACATCATTGGAGATTTGTGCGCAAACTCCTGTCTTCTTCTTTGCTGTGTTTCTGTGGCAGCGTCCAAGCATCACTTACAGGCTCGATGTATACGTTACAGCGTTTTCAGTTTTGGTGGTTTTTGTCCACAAAAGAAATTGGCAAAAGAAATTGGTGTTTTTTGTCTCCGTATAGACACATTAAGCTTTGATAACAGCTTTCGCATGGGGCTGGTATTAGAACCCACCAGTTTACAGCAACTCAGTGGCTGCACTTGGAGACACGTTCAAAATTCTTTAGATTAATAAGGTACATCTGAATTAACTGACCATGATTTTTTTAAGGTAATGATGGACTGTCTTTTCTCTTTACTTAGCTGAATGTGCCGTAGGATTTGTGCCATAGTTGTAGTAGCACTAACAGGGCTATTGACTCTGTTCCCAGCCTTCCTCTGCACAAGTCGACTGATGGTAAGAAATGATGCACATGAACTCACCTGGAATTTAACCATTCCAGGTGACTACCTCTTGAATCAGTTGAGAGAATGCCATGAGTGTGCAAAGCTAAATGTGGCTGCCCGGCGTGTATTCAGGTCCTTGTGCAGCACTTCCCGTTCCCCAACGGTCAGCCTCACACAGCTGTACGACTTCTAAACAGCACGTCTCCAAATTCAGCATGGAGGTGGGATGCCTGCTTTCCACGGGCGTCCGAGCAGCTCCCCGCCCCCGCTGACTTCAAACAGGGACAGTGTAGAGAGGCTTGTTGACTGCGACAAACACACACACACACACACACAGGGGTCACCCACCATGACAGGGTGGGAGGGTCTGTGAGTGACCAGAGAGTGTGACTAAAGCCCAAACGGGAGAACAACCACTGGAAAAATATAATGACCCTTCACAACAAAAAGCACAGATTACAACAACCCGTGACCCGTGCGTTATTAGATTTGTTGGTTGGTTCGTGCAGCTGTGGAACGAACTCTTCAGTCGTTGACATTCATTTAAATCAAGTGCATCATGGGTCAGAACTGTCTCTGTATGAGGCGAAGATGGAGAACGTGATGGGTGTCTTTAAGGTTGGGGATAAATCTGCAAGGGCCGAATGCAGCGACTGCAGGGTCCTCCTGGGACGGGGTCTGCAACCCCCCCCCACCCCCCGAGTGTCCATCGTTACATACGGTTTACACATAAAAAATGGCTCTCATGGCAACGTAGAGGACATACTAAGACTGATATTGAAATATTTGGGTAATGCAGTGCCAGGTCGTGTCCTGGTCCATATTCCTGTTTGCTTCTTCAAACATGACATTTATGATAAAGCTTGAATCCAGCTTTGATCATTTTCTGGTGTCTAGAATATGTATTTTGCTGTAGCAGTAAAATGCAGTGCTTTGCTCCAGTGCCAGTAGTTGAACATATTTTTAATGAGATTTAATAACACATTTTCAATTGAATTGAATTGAATTGATTTTTTTTGTACGCTAACACATGTTTATTCCTGCTGTACATGGGTTTTGAGCTGCAAAGAATGATTTATGGAACTTTAAATTAGCCATCCAGCGTGGGAAGTGTTCTGCTGCTCCATAGGGGAGATTTTAACATGCTGTATAATAAAAAAATTTTTTTTTAATGCATAACGGCTGTTTGACATTCATGGACATGCTCGTTCAAACGGGCGGATGAAAAGTGTCAACACGGTTTCTGTTGTCCCTTGTGCCACAAACTGGAAAAAGACTAAATCCATCATTTAGGTTCACATGGGGCCAAAACATGCACACGCCAAAAAGTATTTCTGACCAATGAAGCTCCTTCTTTACTTTGGCCTGGAAGGGGCTTTAAAAGTTTTGCACCCTGCGGGTATTAGTCATGGGTTGTAGTTCCATTATAAGTCAGCTTGTACTTTCACTGACTCCTCTCTGAGTCATAATGTGCTCCCTGAACTGAGAAGATAAAAAATAATAGTCTTTCCGGCAAGGTTCTAGAGGAAGGAGACACATCTTCGACGCCAAATTCTCTGACATAAGTTTGAAAACAAGGTTCGTAGCTTCCTCGGAGAAAGCTTTGCACTGAATAAAGTGTGGGAAAAGCAGCTCTGAGAGTTATCGTGCTCAGAGCTGGAGGGTCCTGCACAAACTGTGAAAGATGAAGTGCTCTTTAATTCTACCATGTAAACCCTGAAGCGGAGGTAGGAGACAGTATAGTTTGCCGTGGATGAGATTCTTCGCTTTCCAGATTAACAGCAGCTCTTCACAATTCATGCACAGCTCAAGAGTGTCAATCAGTCTGTTCAGAGATTTGCATGAAGCCAGTGTCTTGTGCAATCTGGTTACATTTGGCATTCGTTTTCAGATGTCTCCTGTTGACGTGGCTGTTGACAAATATGAAATGATAACAGCGTTACGCTTATTTACAGAACAGAAATGCACATGAATTTCACACAAAGTCAAAAAAAGAGAGAAGGACAGACATGCAGTAATCCCGGATCTGACTGTGGAAACGGACTCGACTGACGTGTGATGGAAATAATGTCATTTAAAAAAAAAAAAACAGGATTAAAAAAAAAAATCAAAATTTGCATAAAATACATTAGAGGTCCAGTGTTGACTGGCATGTCGTTTGTCCAAACATGAACCGCAGACTGCGACAAACCACGGACTAGTTCAGGGCTGTTCAACCATCGCCACAAACAGCTGAGACACTGCACTTTTTCTCTCCAACCAGTCTCTTCAGCTGGTGATTTCACTGAATTCCTTCCCACCGATTGCTTTGGCTCTTTCGGGCAACACTCAGATACCCCTGGACATCGTCGACTGGACCTTTAATTGAAAAACAGACATTACAGGATTTATGACATTTTACTTCTCGAGGACAACACATAAGGTTCGACACAGATGATGAATTGTGCTGAATGCCATAATTTCAATGCAGGTGTGAGATGTATGCTAGTTGCTGTGCAGTTCGTAACGTTCAACACCTCCTGTGGACGATGGTTTAGAGTAGATTGTCCACAGGGTCAAGGTTGGCAGTTTGTTGATTTTCTGGAATCACCCCTGACAGTACTGGATGATGCGCTGTTGTGATTAAACACATAAGTACTCACGTTAACCCATAATAACACAGTCTGTATAAATCAGCATCATATAGCACCTCATGTCACCACTTCCTGTCTTTGTAATCTGCTTAGTCTTTCCATCTTGATGATGAAGCAATGATTGGACACGTCCATGTCAGGCCTGAACAGCTCTCCTGTCGTTCCTTTGGACTCTGTGAAGCCTCATTCATTTTCTGACAAATGAGCATCATATGGCTCTGTTCAGAGGCGCAGAAGGACAGAGATTTAACCTCAGAACCCAGCGACCTTGAGATGTTTATATGCTTCCTGATGTATGAAAACATCCTCGTGACACCACAACACAGTCTGCAGAATCAAAACCGGTGCGTTTTCGGTCCCACGGTTGCCACGTTCACTTTTGAAACATAGAAACACTTGGATTTGGTGTGAAATAACTTCTGATCTTTAGTCATCAAAATGGGGACAAAAAGACACATAATGATCCCCATGTCCTCCGTCCTTTGATGCATGGTGTCCACTACACTGGAGAGGAAAAGGTAACGTTACATTTCTAGTAATGAATGAATTAAAGCCAAAGTAAAGCAAAATGCAATAAGACAGTGAGTATTTTGACTTAAAATGAACAAAATAATCAGGGAAAAGAAGCAACATAAGAAACAAAAGGTACACAGTAGTAAAGAAAATGAATAAAAGTGAATAAAATCAGAAAAGAACAAAATTATCAAAAAATTGAGGAAAATAAACAAATTCAGAAGCAAAAAGAAAACAATCAAGAAAATAAACAAAATTACATCCAAGAAAAATGAACAATATAATAAGAAATATAATCAAGTCAATAATTAATATTCAAATGAATGAACCAAAAAGGCAAGAAAATGCTTTATTGATCAACAAAAAAACAAATAAGTGACATTATTTTATAGACTATTTGTAAGGTTAAAAATGTCAAAACCCAGTGTTTTAATAATTCATGCATGAAACGTTTAGCAATTTATTGCATCAACTTGTGTGATTTTTTTGTGGAGTCTGATAAGTGACCCACATTTCACAAAAAACTCTTCTCCTTTAATCTTCTTTAAGGTTCATTACTTGAACCTTGTGATTCTCCTGCACCAGGTTCCTTTTCTTTGCCTTTCTTTTTAGTTTGAAATAAAAAGTAATGGACTTCATTTTCAGTATTAACAGCGTCTGACCCCACGGACCCTCCTGACCCCACGGACCCTCCTGACCCCCACTGGTCCCGCTTCATCACAGCAGCGTTGTCACAGAAGGACTTGTAGATGTTGAAAGATTAGCAGGAAGAAAGCAGTAGGACAGGAGGATTATACTTAAAGTAAAGTAAGTGTAAATAATTTTTGGGGGCAGATACAAGTGCAGTACTCATATTGTAGAGCCCTGTATGAGACGGGCAGGTTATGACTTCCACATTGAAATTAATTCTTTCAACAAGTCTTATCATAGTCAAGTACTTTTAAAGAATAAAATCATTTTTAAACAAGTTATAACCATCACACAAGGGTTATAACTTTGATTCTCTGTTCTCCCGATGTCCCTGAATGCTCCGTCTCACCTCCACACCTGACATTCGGACACTAATCTCAACCTCTTTCAAAGTGTTCACACTTGTTTAAAGCGAGGAGTTAGACCTTAACTCTTCATTTGCACTTTAATAATCCCCATTGAATGTCAGATATTTAAAAAATGTCCATATCTTTACATGATTCATCGTGGATTCTACCTCCATCCGTTGACGTTGATTCACCTGTGAACCTCCTGATGGGACTCAGCTTCATTCTCCAGACGTACGCCGCACACGGCAACTTCTTCAAACAAAGTGACTCAGATCAGATGCTAATGCAGCAGTTTCTTAAAGATAAACTTGGGTTTTGTTTTTGTTTCTTGACACTTAATAATTCATCAGCAGTTCAATAGCGTACGTCTGCCTCGGCGCTGCACCTCTGAGTTGGAGCGTCGCTGATTTTTTTTTTTTTTTTCCCTACCAGGCCCCTTTCATTTCAGCTTGTCATGTTTCTGCAGCGCCCGGCGTTGTGACTGTTCCCAGACACAACTGAATTAGATCAGTCAAGCGGAGGGGACACACACCGTCTGCCACCGAGAAGGGAAGCGGAGGAGAATTCAAATCCGTCGGTGGCGAACGCCTCTAATTCCCCTGCTGCAAATGAGGGTCTGTTTTCAAAGCAGAGTCACTAACAATTTTCACTCGGTTTCACATAGATTATTAGTGTTTAACCTAGAATATATTGTGCATAATAATTTAATCAGAAGCATTTCCTTGCTACAGTACATGTAATTAATTTAGTCACTCGTGAACAGTTTACATTTCCCTTGAAGACAAAGGAATCCTTTTAGGCTCGAGGCGACGAAAACAAGCAATCAGCGTTCATAAGCCGGTGAAAACGGTGAGTGAGTACAATCATCAAGAAGTCTCCAAATCCATTTAAAGAAGAAATTAAATGAGAAATCAAGCTTCTCTATGGTGCGTTTGCAGTGATTCTACCATAACAGAGAGAATAAACACATGTGGATGAAGCGAACGAATTCAATATCAAACAACACATTCACAGAAAAAAAACACGTGTGCTTTATTTAGTGAAGAACGAGGATGAGAAACATTTCTGAGCAGGTTCGAATCAGTGTGATGGAGGACATGCAAAGGTTTAATGATGAATTGCAGAGTACATTCACTCCATCACAGGTACTTGAGTAGTTTCAAAAAGTATAGATTACAGTATTTACAGAATACATAATTCTGTTCCTCACTGATACGTTTCACCACACCTCAAACAGCAGAGTCGTTTTTACACAGCGATGACTTTCGGACCTGGACAGAAGCGGCGGTACTCGAGCCAGGAGAGTGGGAATCAACAATGCCAAAAATATAAAGGGTAAGGAAATGAACAAAGAACAAACAAAATAAATGACAAAATGAGCAAAAATATTGACAAAATAATCGAGTACCGTATTTTCCGGATTACACGTCACGGTTTTTTGCATAGTCTGGCTCGGGGAGCGACATATATACCGGACGAATATATTAAATTTTTTCTAAGTATTGGGTGTTTGTCACACTGACAGCCACTAGACGTCGCTCTAGGCTTGTGTACGTGCATCTGCCGCATCTGTATTACTAACAATTTAAAATGTAGACATTACCGTTAACAACCATACCTGCCATCAGCTTAACACCGAATGTGCCGGTGCCGTCACTTACCTGGTGAGGCGGGGGGGCGAGCCGCGAGATCAAGGACATAGAAAATAAGTAACGAACTGAGCAAAAATAAATAGAATTGAGTTGAGAAAAATAAAATGAGCAATAATAATCAAAATAATTCAGTAAATTAACAAAAATAGACAAAATAAGCTGCAAATTTTGTAATACAGAAATTGTGAGTGTGTTACAGTAAAGGTTTTTATTTCAAAAGTAAACAATATTTAACATCATGGTATGATTTTGTTTTTAATATGACCTAAAAATCATTACTTTGAACACAGTATATAAGGCTGGAATAAATTCAATATGATGAAGGTACTCAATACTTAGTTTTTTTGTGTGGAATACTTTGTACTCTTACTCAAATACTTCATTGTATGAGTACTTCTACTTGAGACCATATTATTATCAAGTAACAGTAGTTTTAAATGAGTAACATATGTAGTATTGACTGTACTGACAGCAGGGTGTAGTCATGGACCGGAATGCTCTGCGCGACTGACACCACTGACTAAATCTACCAAATGCGCATCTATAAGTATGACTATGTATGCATTTTATTGTTTCCATTACCTGTATCTGTGTCACAGTATCATAATAATCTTCATTTACCATTTCACCTGTGGTTCTGTTGACTTAGCTCTGCTCTGACCAAGAAAACCCGCACAGTAAAATATAATTTGTGTTAGAAGCAGCTGCACTAAAGACACTGTGTTTTTTCTAAACAAGGTCAGAACTGCCACAGTTTAGTGTGAACTGTGTGTTGACAAACAGCAAAAGTATCATTACAAGTACCATTATAAGGTCAAACTCACTGGTGTAAAGTTTAAAACAAAAAGCGCAGTAATATCTTCATCAGTCTTCTTTCTGCTGCTGTTTTATGACAGATTTAACTTTCATCATGTGTTGTTTGTCAAGGTGGAGGCTATGTGACGGGATTTCAGAATGAATCAAACTCAATCTCATGACGTCTCGAGGACTTTTTCTGAACACTTTCAAATATTACGTAGAGCTCCTTTAAAGAGACCACCGCAGGTTTCTCCTTCTTTACTGAAATCTAGTTTACAAACCTGCAATGTCATGTTTTCAGCAGGAGATTCCTTTAAGAAAGAAAGAAAAAATTAAACCTGTGGGTTTGAACTCTGCTCTAAAACAATATTATTTTATAGTCTTATTAGAGTTCTGGTAAATGAATCTTCAAAAAGTCAATAGTGAAGGTAAAATGTCCTTTTATTGATGCCCTGTAGCAGAAATGCAAATCAATGCAATGGCAATAACAGGGTATAGAAAAAGGAAAGACTGGATTAGAAACAATAAACTACAGGGACATGGTATGCTTCTATTAAAATGATGAAAACATTAGGTTATTTCTTATGATGTTTTCTCCTAAACAACAGGGTCTGTTTTCCAAAAGTCCTCACTATAGTGTAAATTACATCAGTTCTCTGATATATTCTATCAATGATATATTCTATCAATGAGGATATTTCTATTTAAAATAATAGGTTTGGTGTATTGAGAAAATCAATTTTGCTCCGTCTTTAATCACATCCATTCAGTCTCCAGAGCACAGTGGTGTACTAGTTGGTGTGCTGCTAATTTTTATAAATTTTTTTAGTATCTGGCAGATTTATTGTTTCGTACATACGTGATGTTCACGTGGGATCTGAGGGAACCCGGGTTTGTTTTGTGCCACTATTCATCCTACTGTCTTCGGGAACGGCCGCGTGCTTGCCCAGAAGGGGTGTGGTCTTCTTGGCGGTCTAATCAATGAGTGATGCTGACCGAACCCCCTTTCTGTTGTCATGGATACCATCATGAAGACGCCCTGCTGGGATCCAGGATGACCCTGGTGGTTCTGATGAGGACTGATGGAGGATACAGACCCCCAGAAATCCAAACAGCTTTAGTTTTAGTGAAATGAAAAGCCGTCGTGTGTTTCTCCATAGCAGGAAGCTTTGAGACCCCAGACCTGTTTTGAAAAGGAAACACCTCATTTATCTCCTTATGACCCCCTTAACTGGTCTAAAACCCTTTGAGTCCATCAACTCATTGCATCTTCACCAAACACATCACACAGTATAGCTGAAAACCTCTTCTGTGTCTTTTCTTCTCCCAGACGGTACGTACCATCCGCCGGCGCCGTTGTTACCCGCCCACCTGGAAGCGATGGGTGTTCTTCCTCTTCCCCGGCACCACGATCGCCACCTCTGCCGTGGCCCTGTACGCTTTCGTGGAGACCGAGGAGAACTACTTCTACATCCACAGCATCTGGCACATGCTGATCGCGGGGAGTGTGGGCTTCCTCCTCCCGCCTCGCGCCAAACCCGACGCCAAGGTGACCCCTCTGAAGCGTAGGCGAGGCTGCGGCTATCAGTTGTGCGTGAACGAGCACGAGGAGCTGGGCCTGGTGGACCCGGCTATCATTTCCATCAACAGCATCTGCACCAGCTGATAAACTCCCCACTCCCAGCCTTTTACCTTACAGACACTTCATTGCCTTCTTTTACTTGGGAAATTCACACAAGGGAAAATAAGCCACAGAACTTGAAAAAGCAATGTACATACTTTAATGCAGACGTGATACACTGGATTCCTTTTTTCTGTTGTTATTGTCATGGTAATTACTATCAATACAACTGTAATTATTATTATAATCTATAGTGAAAGTTGTTCAGATGCATTGTGGGTGTACAGTGACACACTGTTGTTTGTGAATATGTATTTAAAGTTAAAGCTGAAACACTGCTGCTATCTGAAGGTGACTGTAAACTGCTTCTGTTGGTTATTTATTGAAGGTCTTGTATAAACAGGCCAATTATTTTACTCGTAGGGAACCGATGGGTGGGCGACGACGGGGGGCATTTATTAAGGGCACGGCTTTTCTGAAATTCTTTTGAAATATATCTTTTGCACTGAGACACAAAATGTTATTCTGTACATTTTTTTATAATACTATAAACTGCAGTGAGCATCACAAATGTAAAACCTAGTTGTCATGTGGAATGTTAGACTTTTTTTTGCGACTGCGATGTACCGCTTTTACACGAATGTGCTCATTGTTCTCGACCGGAACAAATCCAAAGTCCAGCTGCCTGTCGGAAGACGAAGGGGAGTCAGGATTTATTTTTGAGACCTCAAACCAAGACCTCACCTCCCTGTTCTTTTCTGACAGGACCTGTGTGACACACATTCATAAACAATAAATGTTTTCTTTCTTTGCCTCAGTTTTACTTTTACTTTTAAAGCTGTAAATGCGGTGCAACCTCCCACAAACACATCATGCTGCAGTTCCCGGCCTAATGGAAGCCGGTGGCGTTCAGACAGTGAGATGAGAAGCTGTCAGTCCCGTCCTCCCCAGACTAGTGAAAGAAATAAATAATCCTCCTACAGAGCAGCACTATGAAGGCTGTGTGACGCCTCACTCTGCATGCACAGACGTGGGTGTTGCATTAGTACATGTGCGCAGTCGACATAGTCCACATGTACAACTGGCTAAATAACATGGAGGTAATACTGACGCTACAAATGTTTGTGGCCATTGGGGACTGGAAGGTTGGTCTGAATAGATCAGGGAAACAATCAGAACAAGAGCCCAGACTAGTCCTGAAACTTGACGCCTACCGCAGCCATTGGCTGGTTCTACACCCAAGTCCTTGAGTACATTTTGGTCTAGATCACTGTCGACAGGACATTTATAGCTGTAAAAAAAAGGTCAGCAATGACAATATCATCATTTTTGATAGCAAAGAGTTGCACTGCACATTGGTTGAGAGCAGGTGAAGTATTGTTACGCATATGCGCTGGGCTGCATAGCGTTAAGTGAAGCGGAAGTAAGACATTTATTTCACCAGTGAGCAGCTGAATGGGCGATATTTCCCCATGTTGCATCCTGTTCCTGCCAGAAGCTACTGAACTGCCGGCGGTTGCAGTGTAGCGCTCGTTACAAAGTTTGCAAGGAAAGATTTGTGGTAAAATGTAGGGTTAGGGCTATGAATAATGATAAGATAAGACTTTATTTATCCCACACTGGGGAAATTCCTTGGTAACAGCAGCATACAGTGTTGACACAGAGAATAAATAATAGAGCACACATGCAAATGCAAGTAAAATTAAAATTATAATTATACCCCATCTACACACACAGAAAATAAAAAATAAGGGGCATCAAAGAAGAAAAAGTAGTGCGCCCAGACTGGATTATGTACAAACTGCACAGGATAATTTTTTATTATTTACACATTGACACATCAACATGTATTATTGAAGGATTTTTATGTGCATTATAAACATAGCTGAGCTGGTCCTTCTCTATGAACATGGAGCTCATGCTGCTTAAGGTAGATTCAACTTGTGGACATGAACAAAAAAAACAGTT
>JAQQAE010004789.1:0-18346 GCA_029823295.1 Pseudamia nigra | reverse complement strand
GATGCCCTCGCAATCTGTCAGATTTGGAACAGTTTTGCAAAGAAGAGTGGGCAAATATTGCCACATCAAGATGTGCCGCATTGATGGACTCCTATCCAAAAATATTGAGTGCTGTAATAAAAGCCAAGGGTGCTGCAACAAAGTGTTTGTTTAAGGGTGTGAATACTTAAGCAACCAGCTTATTTTAAGTTTTTTATCTTTCCCCTTTTAAAGGTTTCAATTTTTCAATTGTGTTGTACAGGTTATAGGTAACATTAAAGGTGCAAAAAGTTGTGAAATTATTTATCTTGGTGTCAATTTTTTACATTACAAAAGTCTGGCATTTGAACAGGGTTATGTAGACTTTTTATATTCACTGTATCTTTATTTTGTATTTTTATCTTGTGTCTTGTCATTTTCATTTGTCATTTTTTGTTTTTTAGGATTTTATGTTGCTGCATCCTGTAGGTTTTTGTCTGGTGCGTTTTACAGTTTTTACATTTTACAGTGTTTTCATCTCTTACTGCATTGTTGTCAGGCTTTGTCTTTGTAGCATTTTCAATTTGTGGAAGAGTCTAAAACCACAAATAACTGTATGGTTTTATCAGCGTCTAACAACTGGAAATAAATAACGATTTGACATTTATTACAAATTCGTTTAGAAACATGAACTAATATAAAAATGCCCAAACATCACCTTTTATTCAAAGACTTTTACTTAAACAAAAACACAAGCTCCTGTATGGAATACTGTGCAAGTTAAAACTACAGCGAACTTTGCATTAAGTGGCTAAATATTGGGACGCCATATGCATTTAGACTTGCACTATTCATAGAAGAGTGGCACTGGAAGCCTTTTTTCAACAGTGACACGTTTAGTTTTGTGCCTGGCCAAGTATGTTAAATATGTGTATTCTGTGTCTCCCTGTGCAGGTCGTCTGGGGTTCCCCCATCCAGGAGGGGACAACCCTCTGCCCCTTAATGGTATGTATTTGAATTTTTTCAGGTTTTTTAAGCCAAAACACTAACAAGAAACTTTAAAAGAGCAACTTAAGAGTATTCAAATGTTTTTACATTAAAATGACTTGATTTAAATACAGAAAAAGACTACATAATTTATTGAATCACGGTATTAGTGTTTGCAATTATATTGTTGCAACAGGTTGGGATTATATATGCTAGATTTAACTGCATTTAATGATTTTTTTCCCCTTAATTTTGTTGATTGTTATGGTTATTCTGTTAACAAATTTGTTCAATTTTTGGTCATTTTGTTCATTAATTTGTTCATTTTGGTGATGTTCATTTTTTGTAAATTCTTTGGTAATTTTGTCAAAGTTTTTGTTTACCTCGATGATAATAGTGGTTTTAATTTGTAATGCTTATTTGTATATTACATTTTTAAAAAATCACTAATCTGTGTGAATTCCTTGTCAACTAAACAAATCAACAAATTATTGTGCAGTATGTCTACAGTTATCACAACATGACTTGACCAAATCATGCCAAATACAAAACCATCATGTGTGCTGCATATTCCTTAAAGTAGGAATAAATTGGATCTGGCTGAATTTGAACTGAACAAACACAACAAAAGGAACATCACACAGGGTGTTGAAGAAAGGGAAGTTCCGCTTGTTTCAGTGGCTGTGCTCTGACACTGATAACTCAGTCCGTAGGTGATGCTGAGTAGATTTGGTGGAAATAACTTGAGTGCTTCAAAATAGCCTCAAGTGGTTTTGTCCGGTCACTTCTAACCTCTTTTGCCCGTGTTTTTGTGTGGGACTGAATCCACTCAAATATTTAGTGGCTGCCCTATGAGTCCTTTCACTTTGTAAAACTCAAGTCAGTGCAACATTCTGCTCCACTTTTTTAGATGTGTGTCCAACACAAAAGCATTTTGTTCACCTTAACTTCTGTCACTTTCCTCTGTTTTTTCACTGTTTATCACTTCACTGTACGCTCTGAAAAACAGTACGATATACACTACCTGTCAAAAGACTGAACATACCTTCTCCTATAGTGTTTTTTTTTTTTTTTTTTCTTTTTACTGAAGACATCTAAACTGTGACATAACACAGTTATACCGTAAACAAAAAACAGCCTTGGGCACGTTTTGTATTTCAGATTGTCCAAAGTAGCCACGGTTAGCCTTAATGGCAGCTTTGCATTCTCTCATCTGATTCTCAGTGTATTCACCCAATTTGTGTGCCTTGTCATCTCTTCATCCCTAGGGGTTGGTGAAGTTGCCCAATAAAAAGCAGGCTTGGAAGAAATCATGAACAACTTTACAATCAAAAATGAAACATTAGATTAGATTAATTTATTGTCATTATGTTTACATCAACAACGATATTACATTTTCTCCCACTGAGGGGGAGGGATCTGCAGCGAACAAGTGCGCTGCTCCTTCAAACTTAGCCCAAAAGCTGAGTTTCCTTTGGTCAAAACGGTGTGTCATGACTATATCGTCAAATATCTGGCTGCCACATGATGCATGTTATTTCATGAAGGTTGCTGTGATCTACGGGTACTAGGGAGCAACAGATTCATTTGTGCCATGTCTTGCCTCCTTAATATGCATCGGACCATCAGTTGTCTTGTGCAAAGGAAGGGGGGCAGAGTTATTAATTCTATTAGTGCCACTACAACTACTGTACAAATTCATATTATGGCAAGAAACACTTGCCCAGTGCCATAGTCAAAACCATCAAATGCTATCTTGGATGTTCTAAATTGGTGGTTTCTGAGACTGGTAAATGTAGCCTCTGCAGCAGGGTTAGGTCTTATCGTTATAGAATTTCACAAGACCTCAATAAAAACAGCGCCATGACTCATTTTGAATCCAAGCTCTAAGTTTGGGAAGCACAACTCTGGAAGAACTGGACCGGCCACTATCTTTTCTGTCAGCTAGCAGAAAAGATAGGGCCAGAAACAATACATGAGCCTTGCTGCACTCAATAATCAGATTACCAGTGTGACCCATGTTGAAGAACACAACTCATCCAACTAGCACAGTCAATAACCACTGTCAGCTACAATCAACAAGACATATCATTAAATTCTTGCATTGTAAAGAACATGAAAAGACAACAAGAGAAATGCCCCACAACATGTTTTAGATTGTCCAAAGTTGACAATCTAAATCGCTGGCCGGCTGTGAAACAAGACTGCTTCAACATCGGCATCTATGAATCAACTCAATTCCTTAATGCAGAGCCTGACAGCGTGGTCCTGTGTGTCCTAGCCTCTGCCATCGTAAGCTAACTCCACTCCGGAACCGGCTATGTTGTTAGCTGTTAGCCGCCTATGTCAGTAGCCCGGACCCGACCGCGTCCGCTCCTCCCGGCCCGGGCAGCGGGCCTCTTCATGGCCGCTGCCATGCAACACACAGTAGCTTACTCTCTTAAAGCTGTATATGACACTCACCACTAGCATCCTTCTTATGTAGGTCACATGATGAAAAAACACAAAATGAAGCACTATTTCAAATGAAAAAGGCACAGTTATGAAGCACAATATAGTGCGAATTTCACTTCTACGTTTCACTTCTACGGTCGGTGAGTAGCTCACGCTTTGAACGTGCTCTCCACTTGCCCTCAGGCCTGTGAACTATTTTACTTGCAACCTGAGTTTTTTCCCGTGAGCCAGTACAAAATTTTCCCCGATGTCTTCCTCGTAACCTGAAAAATTCATATGCTAAAGCACTCGTAACCCGGGTTCCACTGTACTGTAAAAATTCATATTATGGCAACAAACAGTTAAGTAATGAGAATACCGTCCATCATTACTTTAAGAAATTATTGTCAGTCAGTCCTAAATTTCTTCAGAATTTTGAATGTTGCTGGAGAAGGTGTGTCCAAATATTTGACTTGTGTATGTCCTATTTCAATTAAATGCTGAGCCATCTTTAAGAAATGGAACTCATCTTTTTCCAGGAGGATCAAATCAGCATGGTCTTGTTTTTATTTTACTTAACATTAGTTGACTTAGTGCTAATTCTGTTAATTTTTTGTTAATTTTTACTGATTTTTGCCAATTTTGTGCTCCGTTTTAGTTATTGTAGTGTATTTTGTTCTACTGGCTTTTGCAACATGAATCAAAATGAACATGATAATTAAAATGTGGGTTTTTAGATCATGTGGGTTGGTAGCCCCAGAGACAACTTTATGCATTCACCCTGGCGTCAGTGTCACGAGCACCAAAATGTCAAAGTCCATATTTTAAGGGCCTAAACATACAAAAACTGACTACGTGTTGCCAAATCCTTAAATGTAAACTAAAATAGTCTCAGTGGGAATGGTACAAGGACAACAAACACTTACTCACTAGCACCCTCTAAAGATGAGCCCCACCAGCCAGTTTCCCTGATCTACATGAATTTTGGAGTTTGTATTACACTGAGATGTAAAAAAGTCTCTTAGGCCAATGTTGCCAGACCAACAAGAAGGTGGCCATTTTGGATTTTGTGGCCATTTTTGGTGATTTACTCATTTCGTATTTGAAGGAACTCGTCCTAGGGGTTTTGTTCAATCAACTTCAAATTTGGCACAGTCAAACTAGACAAGATGACGACCCAATGATGTTCAAACCGTGCGTTTTTGTGAAACTAAATGTTGAGGGTGTGGACATGGATTTCGAGGCCTTGTGAAGAAACGTTGAACAGCTATAACGCAGCAGTTCTTTAGCCAATCTGCACCAGACTTTACACATATGATAAAGGTCCTGCCTTGAAGACAACCATATGACCATATTTTATCTGAGTCATAGCGCCACCTAGTGGCGACAGGAAATGTTTGTATTTAAATGTTTTACTCTTGGATGTGCTTATTTGTGTTGATTCAGCAGATGAATTTCAAAATTGGTGAGGAATGCTAAAATAAGGTGACGATAGTGTTTTTATGGACATGAGTATTTGAGAAAAGGCGTGACCGTGAATTGGCGGAAAAGGTCAATCCTTCGCCTGAAGCAAACAAAATGCCATATCTTGGCTCCACGTGATCAGATCCGTCTCAAATTTCACATGTATGATCAGAGCCCGTTTATGAACGTGTACAACAACATTTAATCATAAGTCATATCGCCACCTAGTAGGAAAGAAAAAACACCACCACTTCCTGCTGGTTTCCCCAATCATCACAATATTTGGCACACGGGTGTACCAGATCTTAAAAAATTTTTTTTTAATTGGTATAATTACCTTAGTCCAGCGGCATGGTGGCAATTTTGAATTCTGCAGCCATTTTTGGTGTTTTTCTCCCCTCGCATCTAAGTAAACTCATCCTAGGGGTTTTATTCAATAAACTTAATATTTGCTAGAGGCAAACTAGGCAAGGTCACCATCCAACGGTGCTCAAGCCGTGAATGTAAGTGAAACTATACATTCATGGCGGGCCACCAATTTTGAGGCTTCACCATAAGTAAACAGTTGTATGTCAACAGTTCTTCATTCAATTTACCCCAAACATTACATGTACCGGCAGTTCAGAGACCCTCGGCCTGGCCCCAGGCATGTGCAAAGGCCCGTTCAGTGCTGCTTGCAGCTTTAATTTTGTGTAACAGGAGATAAATTCAGTATTGTAAATACAATATATCAGTCTTTAAAAAAATATATAAACTCAATGTTTCACTTCTATACCACTGTATACAGAAGAATGCATGCACTTACATCAGTTGCGCTGTATAGACCATTCAAAAGGTATTGAACATTTCAAACAATTTCATATAAAACCCACTAAGCTGTGTTACCCATTCATGATCCAGTGGTGGCTTTGCTGCCATCTCTTATTATTTTAAGGTTTTGTTTTATTTTCAGGGGCAGAAAAAGTGAACTCCTGTGAGCTAGATTTCAGGAGATAACGTGTAGTTTTAAAAAATCAGTTATTGATTATGATTCTCATTTTTTTCCTAATTTGTTTTTTTTCCTTTGACAGAAAATGGAATTTCTGGGTTGGCGACCACACTTCATTTTAAGATGTCACTTTTGATCATTTTTCAAAGTAATCTATAATTTATTACAGAAATGGCAGTCCAATTAGCCAACAATCAAAGTCAAATTCATATCTCATTTCTCTGTGCTAACTCAAGTTTCTGTTTCCTTTAGTGGTCCTTTTCCATTATTTCATCTTTAAAACTCATATTTAAAACGATAGAGGAGTCCACATTACACCATGCACTTTGATTTTAAGCTACAGTACTTCTCTCCCTCTTTGCCTTTCATTGCTATATAACTGTGTTGTTGTGTTTGCTGTCTGCTTCTGGGCCAGGATGTAAAACAGGAGAGGCCAGTATAGTCTCTTCATGAGATTGCTGGGTCACATGGTGAGATCACATGGTCAGGAGTTGTCATCGAGCCCCGAGACAGATGGTGCCAGCGGATAGGCAGGATTCAGAGGCTGCACACCAGCTCTCTCTCTCTCGCTTTCTCCCACACAAACACTGTCTCTCTCTCTCTCATTTGCTTTGTCTTATAAACATACCCAGATTGCATGCATCATTCTCCTCATCTCTCGCCCTCACCCTCATTTTCTCTCACCCCCGCACAAGGCTTTTTATCAGCTTCTTTATCCATCTTTTTCAATCTATTTTGCCCCCCTCGCCCGTGCACACATCTTTTTATAGCCCTCTGCTCTCTCTTTCAATCTGCTTTACTATCTCTCCCTTCCATCTCCTCCCAGCTCCCTCTCTGACCTTCCCACAGAGTTAATGTCCATCTGGGTTGGAAAAGTCCGCCGAGGGAGCCGAGGATTATTGCCTGTGTGTTCTGGCCATTTCTTCATCCTGTCCGCATTCGTACAATTTAGATAGGTCAATGCTTCAATCTCTTCAGTGTCCACTTTGGTTTTAATTCAGTCGACTTTCAGTTTCACTTGTGCGCTGTGCAAAGAAACATTGATTTTGCAGTGAGCCATATTAGAGGGAAAAAAGAAATTCAAACTGAACGAGTAAGGGGGAAAAAAAGCCCTCTAAACTGCCATTTCAACTGATTGACCTTTGTTAGCAGAGTTATAGACATGTTTTTTAGAGCTGACAACATTGGATTTTCAGACTTGTAATATGTTGTTTTGCAACCTTCGATTTTTCATAGTTATCCACAATTTTGTCCATTGATTGACCGTTTTCCTTTTTTGGGAAAGGTCTTTATGGCTTGGTCTTATCATTCTACACCTCCATCTTGTCCTGTGTGGTCGCCATGGTTACGAACAGTCACAACCTGAAAATGTTCCATAATCGCCAACAAAGACGGAGTCGTATATCCAGGTGCAGCATGCACATGAGTTGCACCTGCCTTCTCTTCTTGCTGCAACTGCTACCTTGGCTGCAATTTATTTGAAAAAAAAAGGTGAAAACTGCAAAATATGCAAATGGACAACACAAGATGAAAACAATGCAACACATAAAAATGCATAAAAAGACTAAATTGTTGCAGAAGAAGAAACAAGAGTGTAGAGTATGGTCATAGAACACCATAAAAACCCGTAGAAGATGCAAATGGTGAAAGTGATGTAAACAAGAAAAACATCATAAAAGAGGAACATGACCTAAAAGAGACTAAAGGTTGAACATGTTGTAAAGGACGCAATGTTATGCAAGACAAAACAAGTTGTAAATTTTTTTTAATTATTCAAAAAAAACATGAAATAGAATGGAAAACATGAATGGAAAGACAAAAACACTCCTTTAGTGTCTGATTTAGTGATTTACTCCTTAGTTTTGTTCATTAACTGAAAACGAGATTAATTAATTCAGCCTCATTAAAACATTTTGTAAGTGATAAAGCTGGAAATGAAACTACAATAAATGCTAAACTGAAAAAAGGTAGCTTGCCATAAATTATAACTAAAATTACATGTCATAAATAATAATAAAAATCACAATGTAAAAATACATGACAATGATGAATATTGATTTATCGTCTAATTCTTCTCCTATGGCTTGTTAGTTACAGGGTTGTATAAAGTCTTCGAGGCAGAGCTCCTATTGTCTTTTGGGCTTTTGTTGGGGAATGTAATGGCTCCACAGTCAGACACACTTGCACTTCCTTTACCTCTGGGATAAGGAACACAATCTAACGCTAGCGGTGAGCTGGGAGGTTTGGATTCCAGTGGCAAAGTGATGATTTCAGTTTGGTTTCTATTAGTCACAGCACTAAAAGTTTGCCTGCCCCTAATGCTGGGAGTATTGTTCTTGGTTTACAGCAGTGGATCCTCTTGGCTTGGTCACTCTCTGGATTCCAGCTTTTTGTAGAGTACTTGGGCACAAGGTCAGAGAGCCTGGATGTGCTTCTGCTTCAAAAAAAAATGTACGGGCTTCAAGAAAATTTCCATAATATGCATCATTTTGGACCATTAGTGTTATATTGTGTACCAAAATTAAATCCAAAACAGCTTAAAAAACTTGATGAATTTGGCCTGGGAAAAGTAATCATCTATGTCTATGGAGTAGTTAGGGCAGTTGGTGCTGTCTGTCTTTCCGTCTGTTGGCAATCTAACTCAAAAACAAATGACGCTTGGCATACAGATTGACCTCTGGAGGAGCAGCTGTGGCTATGTTTTTGGAGTCAAAATGTCAGTCGGTGTCAAAAGTCCAAAAATCAGTTTTGCCAATTTTGAGTATAGTTCTAGTTTTAGTTTTCATACTTGCATTGATTTTACATGCATTTGGCTTAGGTGTTGCCCAGATTGACTTGGGTGTGGCAGCTAAGCCGCACTGTCTGCTGTATATACTGTCCTGTGCATTGAGCTATTCATAATGATTATCTCATGTGAATGTTTATCTATCATTGATTATGATTATTATCCCCCAGTTCAGGCCTTGGATCATTTCTTCACTCTGCTAATGTCCTTCCTCGAAGCCATAATCCTCTTTCTCCACATGTACAGACCTACCTGATAGGTTGCACAACCGTTTAGCAGCGTTAAGTGCACTGTCTAATAAGTTCTGCTCATTAAATCCCAACAAGGCTGTTGTCCTTGTGTTTGGCCCTGAGCATGTTTCTTTGTATGCCACGTTTTTTTTTTTTTTTTTACATTTTCTCTGCGGGTGACTACAAAACACGACCTTGGTTTACAAATTCACCTCATGGAACAACTTGTCTTGAGGAACTTGGAACTCCTGGGTGACTCAAGCCATATTTTTAAAAGCTGTATCTGAATATTTTCCAGTGATGCATTTTTTAGAATTAAAGCATTGTTGTGTTATATGTAAAATGATGCAGTATATGCCCTTAATATATATATTTTTTAAATCAGTGATTGCATCAACATTTAGACAAAGTAAGTAAAAGCTTACACTGGTAAGCTTTGATAAGACAACTTAAAGGTCCCATATTGTGACACTTAAATTTATGTCAATATCACTTGTATGTGAATATTAAAGATGTTGATGAAATAAAGCATGTTAATTTGATATTTTCTTTTTCTGAGGGACTCTCTAACACGTGATGTTTTACCATGAGTTGTCATACCTGCACACTTAATCAGAAAGCTCATACTGGCTGAAAGACAGCTCATTCCCATGTTGACATGGGATGATATTCTGATGCACGGCTACTGCAAACATAAAATAATGCATGTTTTTGTGGATATTTTCTGAAAAATTTGGCAAGAATTTTGGCCAGCTGCTCAAGGGGTGGGGCTAATTTCAGCTTGACCATGATTGGTTGCAGTTTGTGATGTTTTTAAAATGTAAGATTTATAATTCTACTTGCTAATGCATCAGGACAAATGCACTTGAACTTTACTATGATTGGTAATCACTTGTGATGTCACAAATTACAAGCATTCAAAATGGCTTCCTATTCTTGGAGGTCGTCTTGTCTAGAATTCTCAGGATTGAGCAAGTTTATATTTTCAGAATTTTTAACTGATGTCAGAGTTTATATGAACCTTAAAACACAATAACGATGGAATGTCACCATATGGGACCATTTTAACTGTGAACATTTGTCTTGTGTGTATTTTGTAGTTGACATTGTTCCTCTATGTTGAGGCACCCGTGTGAGACTGAACCTCAGGATTTTTTTTCCCCAGCTCAAATGACTATTCATTCCCCTTTTTCTCTTAGTCTTCACATGCCTTAAAACAGCCTTAAACTATCATCACTAGTCAACGCAAACAATTCTGAATCTCTTCTTAAAACATACCTATAGTCTGAGGCTTTTTATTCCTCTACTGCTTTGTTTTACATTGTCACATGTGCGCTTACCTTAATTTTGGATAGTATTGTGACAGTTTTGACTATTTATTGCTGCAGATTTTGTCCTTTTTTGCTTTTAAATTGTTTCTTTTGTCTCTCAAGACATTTTGTATAATAAAATAAACATGCCATTGGTGTTATCTCGAAAATCTTCCAAATACAATATGCCTGTCCTTTTGTTTTGACATGTTCATTCTGCTTTGTATCATCTTCATGGGTGTAGATTTTGTTTGAACATTGGGGTGGACAAAATAATACATAAAATGAACAAAATAATTTAGAAAATGGGGGGAAATGAACAAAATAATTAAGAAAATGAGGGAAAATGAACAAAATATGAAAATACAAAAATCAAGACAATGCACAAATTCAAATAAATTAATCAAGTAACTCTGCAGAATTAATAAATTCACCAAGAAAATGGACAAAAATGAACCAAATAGCAGGAAAAATTAGACAAAAAGGACAATAGTCAAGAAAATGAGTGAAATTGATCAAAAAGGTCAAATTAACATAACTAGCAAAACTATGCAGCAAAATGAGCAAAAATATACAAAATAATGAAAAATGGACAAAAACAAAGAAAATAAGCAACAAAATGATGAAGAAAAAAACCAAACAAACAAGTGATTGAAACAAAACAATTAACAAAATGAACTTCAGTCGATTTTAAGTTTTTTATTTTGTTATAAATTTATGCCTATGATTATCTTCCATCTGCAATATGTTACATGTCTCTAACTTCCCCTCATGCCATCCTGTATTTGCCATTGCTTTGTATGCTGATGACTCCACAGGCTGATTAGAGTTCACTGCTGATTAATTAAAAGGAGGGTGGGCAGGCAGCGGCGCATCACTCTGTTGTCATGACCACCCAGTGTTTATATGACACAGTGCATTATGTTTTTTTCTTTTTTTTTTTTTATAATGACCCTCTTCTTTGATTTCCCTTATTTCACATGCAGCCAGGAATTATGGCAGGAGACGAGGTAAAATATACTGTATCCATGGAAATATAACATCACCTCATCATTATCAGTGAACGCTATGGGTTTCACTTTGGATATTTGAAAATGATTGTGATGTCAAACTGTGTTGTGATTTTACCGGTTATAACTCGCTGGGTTATTGAATGATTCTTCACTTTGTTTCTTGTTTTGTGAAGTGACACCTTCGTCTGCATGACTGTCTTGATTGTCAAGCTTTAAGTAATGCATCTTTCATCCTCCTTGTGTCTCGTTCTGCACGACCTCAGTGCACATTTTCCCATTTTCTTCACACATATTTCCCCAAGTTTATTCAGGCAGACATTACAAGATGTTAGCATCACATGTAGCTACAGTTAATAAGGCACAGAGACACACGAAGGAAGCGACATAGTGCCAGGCACACGCTTCAGGCAACGCACACAAACACATACTCAGCAAAGCACATACTGTAAGCTGAGGCTAACTCCCTTACATAAATCTGTATAAAGCAGCTTGGAGCAGGTTGTATGGTAGCAAGAAGAGGCCAGGGAGGTTTTAACCTCTACTTCACGCATTCATGGACACATGCACCATCTGCTGTAAAACAATTTATATTGCTCCACATGTTTGAGTCATGACAATTAACTTTTCCATTATTTTATTTTCTACACTGCCAGTCAATTGTTTGGACACATCACCATCTTAAGTGGTTTTCTTTATTTTTTTATTTTTAATGTACATTCATACTGAAGACATCCAAACTGTGAAACAACATGCATGGAATTGCATAATAAACAAAAAATGTTAACCAACCCAGAACGTGTTTTAGGTTTTTTGATTGGCTGAAGTACATGTAGTTATATTTAGCTTTGATGACACACTTTGCATTCAATCATCAGATTCACAAGGTAGTAACCTGGAATGGTTTTCAGGACACAGATGTGCCTTGTCAAGAGTTAATTTGTACCCTTTTTTTTGCCGTGCTGTGGACCGTCTCGTGCAGAGGAAGGGTGGGTACGAGTGATTGACCGATATGTTTCTCAGGACCACTACCGATTATTAGAGTTAAAGAGGCCGATAACCGATATTTGGAGCAGATACTCATTTGCAGTAAAAGTGTAAAAATTGGCGTAAAAATGTTGAATAATGCATACATTTAACTTTGTTTAAATGCCTAAAGCATGTTTATTTAACCAAATAAATGGCAAATAAATAGCTCCAGAAGTGCATGGATCCTAGACTCAGAAGTTATTGTAGTAGTCGTGAGCTGTAGTTTTTCATGTGACTTTCATGCAAACACACACTATTCTCCACATTACATACATTCTCCCCATTGCTAATACAGTACATAGTCTGCTGAGCATTTAGAGCCAGACTGGCGAACTAATGTTATATCTTTCAAGTAATTCACAGACATATTGGGAGCTAGCAAGCTACGAGCGAGCAGAGCTGCCAATAATGTTTACTCCCTCTTACATTTTTCTGCTGCACACTGTTTGCAGTAGTTGTGAGATATAGCGCACTAGGATGCTTATTACAATTTTGGGACAGTTTTCTGCATTTACCGAAAACTGTACCTCTCCACTGTGTGTGTGTGTGTGTGTGTGTGGACAGCTTCTGCTTCAGAGGCTCTGCCACTTGCGCATACTGTGGCTTGCATAACCAATCAGATGGTGCGGTGGGCGGTACAATGCTGGAGACAGAAGTAGCAGGAGGGGGGCGGCAGCATCTGAACCGAAATAACCCAGTTTTTAATTGACTTCTTGATATTCGATTTAAAAAAAAAAAAAAAAACACCAATATGATATACGTCAATATTCCAAATATCAGTGCCAATAATCGGTCGACCTCTAGTGGGTACAGAGTTAATAGCCCTATTAGTGCTACCACAACTACTATACAAATCCATGCTATGGCAAGAAAACAAAGAGGAAATAATTACTTTAAACAATGAAGGGCAGTCGATATTAAAAATCTCAAGAAATTTGAATGTGTCCTCAAGTGCAGTCAACAAACCCATCAAACAAAAGAGTTTGTTCTTGAAATTTTTCTGACTCGCCTTGATTTTTTTAAAGTTGTAATGGACTGTCTCTACTTAAGTGTTTCTTGCAATTATATTGATTTTTACACTTGTTGTATTGGCACTAATAGATCTATTGACTCTCTACCCACCCTTACTCTGCACAAGACAACTGATGATCTAAAGTTTATTAAAAAGGAATTTACAAATTGCCGAAATTAACTCTTGACAAGGCATACCTGTCAACTGAAAACCATTCTGAGCAACTACCTTGAGAATCTGATGTTCATGTTCCCTCACAGTATTAATGTACAATGTTAACAATAAAAATAAAGAAAAAACACAGATTTAGAAGGTGTGTTCAAACTTTTGATCTGTAGTGTATGGAATGCAAAATGATGGCTGTGAGTCATTCAAACTGTAACATACGTATGGTACATGACCAAATTCACTCATTATCAGTGGACATTCTGAATGTATCTATGGTTATGTCTGTAGTGGTTATTAGTTTTTTTTGTGGATTTTTATTTATTCTGTTTTAAAACAGTCCTATTTAAAAGTAAATATTCTGTAACTTTTGTAAAATGAGAGACAATGCGTTCCAAGTGCTATTGCTATTCGACTTGGTTTTGTAACAGATGCAAATGAAGGAGAAATGTACTTGGGGAAACTGTTTTTTTCCTCGTTCGTTAGCACCAGCTGGATGACTCAAGGCAGGGAAAATAAAATGCTAATATACATTTGTCATTACCGGCATGGCGCCATCCCAGTCACCTCTCCTTAACCTTTCCTCTGGGGTTGCTCCTCAGGAGATAATCCTCTTTACTCATCTTTTCCTCTTTTTCATTCCCTCTTCTCTCTCTCAGGTCATTCTTCCCTCTTCCCTATGGAGGATGGTTTTCCTGATGACGAACGCGGGGAGGGTCTTGCAGGTCTCGGGTCGCCTCATTGCTTCCCACACCAGAACGGAGAGCGGGTTGAACGCTACTCGCGCAAGGTCTTTGTTGGAGGACTCCCCCCAGATATAGATGAAGGTACAGTGGCTCAGTTATGTTGAGGAGGATTTTATTTCTGGGCCATTGCAGTCAGGTAGTGTTTATTTTCAGAAATGACCTTAGAAAATAGAAAGTGGAAATGACTTGTGGGGGGGGGGGTTGAAACACAGGATGCATCGAACTGCTGACACTTCACTGTGACATCAAAGACAGAGCTCTCCGTATTCATCTTGATCAGTGTTTTCTTTTATTAGATGGTTATACTTGCAGTAGGAGTTTTGTACATACTGTGTGTTTGATTACAGATGAGATAACAGCCAGTTTCCGGCGTTTTGGGCACCTGTTTGTGGACTGGCCTCACAAAGCAGAGAGCAAATCTTATTTTCCCCCCAAAGGTATTTCACATTGCCATCACATCTTTTTTTCTGTGGTGTTTTGTGTACTGAGGCATTTCTGTGTCTGTAAATTGTCAATTTGCGCTAGAGGGAATATAAAATTCAAAAAGCTGCCGGAAAAGGCAGACATGATTTTTCTGAGGGCAAATGGGGAAAAAATGACTGTCTGCTTCACAAATACAACAAACGCTCATTTTGTTTTACATTATGTTCTGTTGGATTGATATTTTTCTCCATTATCAGGATGTAATTGCACTTCTCAACATATGGAACTACTCCTTAAAACAGTATTTTACAAGAACAAACAGTTTAGAAGCAGACTCTTGTGTCTGTTTTCGCTGTTTGGAGAAGCTTAAGGCCTCTTGCTGTGTGCAGTAAACCGTGATCAGATGTAGTTACAATAATCAGCAGTGCACAGAATTTCAGCATGATTCTTTGTCAACACTCTGCATCCTCAGCATCACGAAAAACCCTGCTGTATTTTGTGTAGGCTATGCCTTCCTGCTGTTCCAGGATGAGAGCTCGGTGCAGGCTTTGATTGATGCTTGCATTGAGGAAGATGGAAAACTGTACCTATGTGTGTCCAGCCCTACCATCAAAGACAAGCCGGTCAGTGGAAACAAACAGAGCCACCTTCTCTTTCTGTTGTATAAGCCGCCCATTTAGCTCAGTTTACTTGAGGATTTAATCTCTGTTTAAATTGTGAGTGAAGGAGCTGTGAATTTGAGTCGTGTTGTGATTCTGTTACAGGTTCAGATTCGCCCCTGGAACCTGAATGACAGTGATTTTGTGATGGATGGCTCTCAGCCTCTGGATCCGAGGAAAACCATCTTCGTAGGAGGTGTCCCTCGTCCGCTCCGCGCAGGTAGCTGAAAGTCTTTTACACAAGACGTTTTTTTTTTCTCCATCTGTTCAGCTGACAACAAGCAAGTGTTCATATCAGTGACACTGACATTTGAATTATAGTAATAGTAATATGCACTTTTTTTGTACATCTGTAAGATTGCTGTAAACAATAACGACCTTTATACTCAGGTGATGTGACCGGAGAAGTAATCAAAGTACAATATGTTTGTCTATTGAAATGGCACATCAGCAGAGATATGAATTTGCAACAACTAGAACACTTTTTCAGTGAAAGATTCCAACATCTTTTCAGCAGAAATGACAATAGATTTTTCACCATCTGGAGCATCATGTGCAGCCTGTGCGTCTATGGATCTAATTCATACAACATTCATCTTAAACTCTTACTGTCCATATAGTCCAGATGCATGTTGATACATTGTGATTCAGTTTAGTGTGTTTGTTATTTTTATGTCCTTTTTTATACAAAACTGTGGCTACAAATCAACTGGTCCATTCTTGTTTTTTTCATGTGATGTCCATTCTTTGCAGTTGATTAGATGATGTTTATTCATGCTGCAAAAGCTCAACACAATGCTTTTTTGATGCATTATATTTGCACTGTATAGGAAAGGACTCGTGGATACACAACAGTTTAAAAAATAAAATGACCACCCCCGTTGTGTAAATGTATTAACGGTCTCATTTTTAACTGGGTGATGGCAAGTAATGTTTGGTCCTAATGTACTGATCTTCAACAACACTGATTTTAATAGTTTAGGTTTTGAGTTGTGACAGATGTTTAATTTTTGTGTTATCGTGCATGTTCATCAATTTGACTATTTAACCACTGGTACAAGAAGTAACATAAGGGTGCACTGCTAACTTTTCTGCTAATGTGTTTGTCATTTGTACATTCATACAGTAGTTTCATAAAAATGAATTTCAAAAAAATTATTATATCTTGCCTCGTTTACATCATTTGAACTTGAATGATGACTCCTTTGAGCTTGATGTGTATTATTTGAGCAAATTTACCATATTCCAATTGTTTGCAGTAATTGTCATCATTTTACATCATCATGGTAATTTTCTCCATTCTACATGGTTGGATGACTCTTGCTCTTTTTTCAATTCATTCTTCTGCCCATAAGTTAACACATTTCAGAATGGCCAATAAATAATCTTTATTCTCTTATATAAGCTATTTGCGCAAATTCAAAATATTATTAGAATTATGGTATGAAGTTAACAGGAGAGAAAATAATTTTGCTCATGACAGTTTTTCAATGACACTTTAATCTTACACTAAAATTGAAACCTCATGACAGCCCTGTGGTTTATTAGGGCTTCATCCAAATGCTGTTGTTTCTTATTTTCCCGTCTTTAAAAATCCAGCATTGTTGGTTTTGTTGTTTGTCTCCAGTAAATAGAAAATAGAAACTGAACACTGTGAAAGTAGAAAGTTGCTACCAGTGCTACTAGTCCTGAGAAATCCACACAAGACGGACAATGGGAAAAATGAGGCATTTGGAATTTTTGTGAATTTAAATTCTAAAACATCACAAGTTAGTCAGTCATATTCAAGGTAAAAATTCTTTTCCCCATGAGCAATTGGCAATATTTTAAAATTTTTTTACAAAATTGACCATGAAAGTGCATTAGTGTATGTTTGTAGGAGCCTTGTGTCAGATTCTAATCCCAGGTTGCACTGGGACTGACCAGCGGTTTAAGAAATCACTGTTGTGTGATTTAAAGTGGGTGGTTATGACGCCTCACACTGAAGTTAGACTGTGTGGTAAAGTTACAAAGATGCCCCCAGAAAACCAAGGAAATCAAAATCAACACTATATTGCCACTATTCTTACAGTGTTCATTTTATAGGCACTTACGAAGACTACAGATCTAAATTTGAGTGTCATCATATGGGACTTTTAAATTGTTCATTGTTCTGATCTTGAAATTTTATGCCTTGGTCACGTTTATAAAATCCTGATGAACTTGATTTCTTTCCGAATGTTTGAAATGTCTTCTGTGAAATTGTGAAATTTAGTCAGATTATGTTTGTAATAAACAGTCGAGCTACAAGAGGGCGAAGATAAAAAGAAACAGTGCACTGTGCTGCCGAAATCAGCTTTAATCTACACCGGGCTGACCACAAAGTGCTCTCTGAGGCACACTGTGCTGAGTAGAATATTAAATTCATTTATATCCTGGCAGCAGTGTCTTGTGTTTTCTGGGAGGCTGTTAGCTTTGTTCCACATTGTTGTCTGATCAAGGTCATACAGTCCTGTTATACAAATGTTTTATGACGCAGTGTGCTGTAAGTTCACATGCAAAACAATTAAGAAATTTGCCGTTTGGTGTTTGTTTCAACAAGTGGAGCTGTGTTGTAAATGATCAGGCTTATCTCCCATTGGTTTGCATATTTGTTAAGGCTGAAAATGAGACTTGTTGAGATGAATATTCATTACACCACTGCTCGTATTTCTACTTCATCAAACTGAACTTTCATGTTAAGAGCTGGACCCCTCCGATCACCGGCCCTCATGTTTGTGTTCATTGGCTGCAGCAGCAGGACATTATGTGTTTAGCCCATGTGTGCAAGCATGTAATTGTTTGATGATGCTGGGATGTTTGTGGCTCTTTGCCTCTCGTGTGTGACATTTGTTTTTGTGTATATTTGGTAACCTGTTTATCTGGATTTCTTTCAGTGGAGCTGGCCATGATCATGGACCGCCTGTACGGTGGAGTTTGCTACGCTGGCATCGACACAGACCCGGAGCTGAAGTACCCCAAGGGAGCTGGGCGGGTCGCCTTCTCTAATCAGCAGAGCTACATTGCTGCTATCAGTGCTCGCTTTGTACAGCTGCAGCATGGAGAAATCGATAAACGGGTGAGGGAATAAAAAAGGACCTCAGGTTTTTTTTTTTTTTTTTTTTTTTT
>JAQQAE010004788.1:0-18347 GCA_029823295.1 Pseudamia nigra | reverse complement strand
TTCTTACCAAACAGTAACCAAATAAACATAATAAATGATAAATGTTCATAAAACTCCCCCTTTCTACAATGGTGTTATACTCGCCACACAATTTTTTTATTCTCGCTAAAATAATTGAATTAGCCGCAATAATTTATATTGTAACCACCGTTGTAGATAAAAGCAGCTTACTGCAAAGCTAGATTTCCCTTATCTGTGTTCATTACGATGAAAAATGCATATTTATGCCTTTACAAGCATCTGCCTTGAGATGCCATCTTGTTTTTCCCGCGGAAAAGCAAGCAGCGAGTGAATCAGGAGGGGGAGGTAATGTCAGCTGACCACTGTAGCATTGTGGGATTTTGAGTTTTGTACCAGTAATCAGCAGTTTATCTACGCTGATGGGTGTTATTGTGGGATTTTGAGTTATTGTGCATTGCACATGCGTTAATTGCGTTAAATCTTTAATCTCATTAATCATGCAAATGGCTTAATCCGTGTTAACACATTAATTTTGACAGCCTTAGAAATAATCAACACAATAGGAAAAGAGTTTAAAAAAAACTGTCAACAAAACAAAGGAAAATGAACAGTTTAACACAAAATCCTCCTTTTGTGATCACATCATTGCACAGACTGATATGATTTTGATTAATTATTCATCTGATTATTGCCTAAAGTTGACATAAAGTAAGCAAATCAATGACAGGAGGCTGTAGGTCACTGTAAATTTTGTCTTAACGGGGTTTTGGCATCTCCAGATTTGTGATTTTGGAGCATCCAAGTTCCTGACCCACACTACCCACATGTCTTTGGTCGGGACGTTTCCCTGGATGGCTCCGGAGGTGATCCAGAGTCTGCCGGTGTCCGAGACCTGCGACACATTCTCCTATGGCGTGGTGAGTGACGGGACCATTTTTATTCCAAATTTCACATTATACCTTCTGCATATTTGATGACACATTAACAATATGGACAGAAGTGTTGGGATACTTGTCTGTTGCACCTACAGAGCCCTGGGCATCTCTTCACAAATTCATCATTACCCTATCTGAGCTGTTCCACATTGACATTAATAACCACTTAATCAATGAACACAAGGGAAGACTTTAATCAAACAATCAAAAAATATCAACACAATAATAAGGATAAAGAGATCAAGCCTAACTAAGTGAAGTCATCTTCCTTTGGCAACTCTCTTTTCCTGATTATTTTGTCCATTCTTGTTCCTCTCTGTTCATTTCTTCATTATCTTATTAATTTGTTGTTCATTTTAATTAACCTTGTTCATTTTCTGTATTGTGCTGTTCATTTTTGTCCATCTTTTTTATTATGTAGTCCATTTTCTTGATTGCTTTGTTTGGTTTTTGTTCATTTTGTTTCCACTATTATCCATTTTTGTCAGTTTTTTGATGAGTCTGTTCATTTTTGTCCATTTTCATGCTCATTTGTGTTTATTTTCCTTCATTATTTTTTTTCCTTCATTATCTCTCTCATTTATTATTCATTTTTATTCATTTGGTTGAGTTATTGAGTACACTGTCTTCTAGATCTTGAGCTAAAAATATTTCGGGAAAACAACTGTAATAAATTCCAATGATTCTAAGCTTTTCAAACACCTAAAACCTAAAAAGAAGTTGCAAAACTTCCCACTTTTCACAAGCATTTCAGCAGCAAAACACTGCACGACGTATTTAATACATACTTTTATGCTTTGTCATTCATGAAAAATGTAACATGTACTGGTTGTAATTCATCAAATGCATATCTCTAAAAAGTGCTGGTTCAGTTACAGATAATGCACAGTTCTGCAGGAATAGTCGTGATAAGAAAACTCACATATGCGCAATTTGACATTTACTGAGCTGGTTGCTGAGTGTGTGTCATTTTTATTACCTCCCAGAATTTGGGAGCTGGAAAAAGAACCATGACATTCTTTAGAATAGAAGCTCCTCCAAACTGTTGTCAAATTCCATCTTCAATCCATCTGAATCCTTTACATTACGTGTCTGTACGTCGCCCTCGAGATGCTATACAGACAGGATTTTATGATTGCAACGAGCTGTCTTTATGTCAAGTGTACCGCCAAATGATTGCAAATTTAAGCATGTAGTTTTGCCACTTAAACACATTTCTGACGAGTTGATTTGATTTCTATAGTAAAATCCATATGTAATGAGACGCAGCTGGCAAGTGCAGAAATGCTGAAATGTGCAATTCACACATGCAGTTTGAAAGAGGACTCTCCAGCTTTTTGTGAGTTCTTTTGTGAGACGTCAACAGACAGAAATCCAACTGAAAAGAGTCTAAATTTTGAAGGGACTGCTATTCTAAGCAGTCATCAGTTTTTTAGCGGTGTCAAGAAGGTGTCGGGAAAATTTGATTTGGCGTATTTGTTTACTTGATTTTGTCTATTGAGTGTTTGTAATGACTATTTGTATATAATTACACGCAAACTAAAATACACAGAATAATTATTTGGTTATACTTTCATATGACACAGTGAAATGTGGATATCATTTTCTAGTATTCTGAATTACTGACCTCAGCTGTGATGTAGGTGCTGTGGGAAATGCTGACACGTGAGATCCCCTTCAAAGGACTTGAAGGTTTGCAAGTGGCCTGGCTCGTTGTGGAGAAGAATGAGGTAATCTGTTTTTGAAATATAATGTTTTAGGATAAAGTCAGAATACACAAACTCAGGGTGATTCCAACTCAGCACGGTGGCTTACTTTGGGCATCAGACATGTCAGAGGAATGTCAGATGCAATACTGGATGTCATGTGGTGTGACGGTTGGATATGAGGAGTCTCAGATGCAACTTGTCATGTGGTGTGACAGGCTGCATCTCAGATTTTTTATAATGCCCTGCCAGAAAGTCTAGCATAGAAAATCTTCTATTTAGTGTAGGTCTCACTGATGATAAGAAATGGTACACTTTCCCTGTCAGAAAAGTCAGAAAGGTTGTGCAAATCACATTGACTTCCCCTTAAGTACCTCCCGAGTCATGTACCATTCAGTGAGTAGAACAGGATTGGCTGCAGGATTGCTTAAAAGGTGTGACTTCTCAAACCTGTATTTTACCTCCACTTCCTGACAAGGATTAGCCCATATGATTCTTTTCATGCTAACCCAGTATGGCACGACAGTTTTTCATCTTTTGTGCTTTTCTCAACATCACACCCGCAACACTCCAGACTCCAGTGCTTATGCAGCCAGAGCCAAGGGTACAACTTGCACTTGTATTTATGAAAGTTGTAAGCATGATGAAGTACCGTACTTGTGCAACTGCATCCAGTATTTACAGTACCACTTCATTTGTGAACCTTCATCAGCTTTTACCTCATCTGGGTGGGCAGACCCAGAGACAAGCTTATGTGTCCAAACAGGTGTTGGTGCCAACATCTGCATCGGCATCTACGTCAGCAGCGTTGTGAGCACCAAAATATCACAGTCCCTGTTTAGGGCCTATACATATACAAAAACTCACAAAAATTTGGCAAACCTTTAAATGTAAGTGAAAATAGTTTATCTAAATGGTTGTGGTACAAGTAAAACAAAAACTGACTTGCTAGTGCCCTCTAAAGATGAACTCCACTGGCCATTTTCACTGATTGCCATGAAACTTGACACACTGGGAAAGAAAAATTCTCTTGGGCCGATGTTGCCAGACCAATAGGAAGGCAGCCATTTTGGATTCTGTGGATATTTTTCACATATTGAATTTGAATGAACTCCTCCTGGGTGTTTTGTTCAATCACCTTCAAAGTTGGCACAGTCCATCAAGACAAGATTACAACCCATCACTGTTCAAACCAGGAGCTTTTATGAAACTACATGTTGAGGGCAGGGCCACGGGTTTGGAGCCCTCTCCAAGAAAAAACTATTATAACTCAGCAGTTCTTCATCCAATCTGTGCCAGACTTTATACATCGGATAAAGGTCCCACGCTGAACACAAACATATGACAATATTGTGACTGATAGCCCCACCTAGTGGCAACAGAAAATGTAATGTTTTACTCATGAATGTGCCTATCATAGCACATTGAGCAGATGGACTTCAGAATTGGGGAGGAATGCCAAAACAAGTTGAAAAAAAATGTTTTGATGTTCATGAATTTTCAAGAAAAGCTGTGGTTGTAAAGTGGCAGTGAAGGTCAATCCTTTGCTAAAAGCAAATAAAGTGCCATATCTCAGTGATCAGAACTGTCTCAAATTTCACATGTATGAGAGTCCATGTCTGAAGACGTGTGCACAACAATATTTAAAATATGTCATACCACCACCAAGTGGGAAAAAAACCACTGCTTTCTGCTGCTTTCTCAGATCATCACAAAAATTGGTACATAGGTGTATCAGACAAAGATCTACAAAGTAGTAATATGGTGTAATGACCAAAGTCCAATGGTATGGTGGCCATTCTGAATTTTACAGTGATTTTCGGCGTTTTTCTCCACTCACTCAGTGTTTGTAAAACTATCCTTCAGGGCAAAGCCATGGATTTCGAACTCAACACTTTTTCATCCAATCCACACCAGACTTGATATAAGTTAAGATTCCCTCCCTGCAGAAGCCCATATGACAATAATGTAAGGTGATCAGACCTAACTCAAAATTCACATATCTGATACGAGTCCATGTCTGAAGACGTGTACAACAACATTTAATACAAGTCACAGCATCACTTGCTGGGAACAGGAATCAGTTTCACGGCACCAACCACATCCTATTGACAGGAAATTTGTAGGCTGTGTTTTGTGGGTGACATATTGCAGTACGACATACACTTAGGAGATGTTCTCTGGCACCACCTAGCAGATGATTTTCTCAGCCATGCCGCATTATAAACGCCGCCCATCTACGCGCTGGTGGTGGAGAGATCCCGCAGATTTTGAACAATGTCATGTTATAGAACCCAATAAGTTATGTTACCCATTCATGATCCAGGGCTGATCTAAACAAGCATCAGTGGCTTTGATAGTTGCACAGAATATAAACAGTTCTTCTTTGCTGTAGGTTTCAAATAATATCACATCAACATAACTCTGATAAAAGCAATTTGAAACAGTTTTGAACACATGCATTTCCAGTTTGGATGTTTTTTCACCATGGGGTGAAAAATGAAAATCCACTCTCAAAAATAGGTTTGAAGTCTTAATTTCTTTATTCCACCTCTGCACAGGAAAAACTCACAAAACAGGGTGTGTGAGTGAGAAAGAAAAGCTTCAGTTTTTAAGCATAGTGCAGGGCTAGGTGACATAATGAATATACTCGATGTATAAATTAATATAGGAAATATAGTTACGTACTTTGGTAAAGCCACTGCACAGTTTCAATTCTCTCTTCTACGGTACTGCTCTTTTTCTCTCTCTTTCGCTCTCCCGACGCAGCCTTGTGAATGTGGCTGTGCTGGCAGCCTGTTTACAGTGGTTTGTCACGCTAAAACTTCACTCCTGCAGTGTGGCTCGCGCTTTCATGTGACAGAATATACCATTAATGTGGATATGCTAGCAGCTTTACTGGAGCCTTTTTGTCGCACTAAAAATTCACTTGTTGCTCCTACACTTACGGCACTATGGACGCTTCTCCCGCTCATCAGTCTCTCCAAGAGAGTGGGGGGGAGTTGAAAACACATGAGTGAACTGTCCTAGTGAGAATCGTAGTGGAAACACAGCTGAGTAATGGATTGAACTGTCAGACTGAGTGACCTGCTGCATTAACAGTGAGTTCACATAGTTTTACTCTCTCAAAAAATATATATATATCTATATATATATCTATATACATATATCACGATACATATTGTATATTGTGGTATTGACAAAATATATCGCAATATATTTTTCTTCCCATAACGTCCAGCCTTATGTAGTTTACGTCACTTTAGCAATGGTCAAAATAGCCTATGTTGCAACAAGGAACAGACAATGAGGGGAGGTGAAGGAACAGGACGTGTTGCACATATTAGATGATCTCTAATCTCTTAACAAAGCATTCAGTCTTGTATGTTCTTGTAGATACATATACATGCATGCACATACATAATTAGGACAAGTTTGTATGAGTACATATGTGAGTAATTTTTCAATATACAAGACACACAGTGAAATAATTCTGTCACCCACTAACCTGTGAACCTTCCCACTGGCTGATGCTGTTTGTTTCAGAGGTTAACCATCCCTAGCGGCTGTCCAGCTAGTTTTGCTGAGCTGATGACAAAATGTTGGGCAGCAGATCCAAAGGTGAGTTATCCACCTAGTTACGTCTATCTGCAAATACACAAAATATCTATGTTTTTGTCTGGTAACATGCAGATCAAATTCTTTTGTGTGGGTCTTAGGAAAGGCCGACGTTCAAGCAGATCCTCTCTACTCTGGAGTCCATGTCTAATGATAGCCAACTTCCTGAACAGTGCAACACTTTCCTTCACAACAAGGCTGAATGGAGGTAATGCCATCAGCTGTTCTACAGGCCCAGTCAATGTAGTTATAAGCCTTTTTTTTACCAGTATACTGTTTGAGTGTAAGGAAATGTGTGAATGTTTTACAAAGAATGATGTGGAAATGTAGTTGATGGAGCCATGGAATGTAGAAAGGAACTTGAGATTGTGCATATAGATCTTTAATAATTACACTGATAGCTACATAAAGGCATGAAAACCTCGAAAGAATCATCCATCTGGATATACTTCCTCTCTTTACCCATAAGGCCCTAAAAATAATCACCATCTTTTTCAAGTAGAAGTGTTTAATTGGCCTGTATGAGCAGCTGGAGGTTTGGTGATGTTCAGCACAGCCTGAGTCTCAGCTGTCACTTTATTCTCTGTCTGCCTCTCGGTGGGGCTTGTTTGTGTTCTGAGGTTTTTCCTCTGAAGTTTTGCGAGCAGCATCGTGTCCAGGCAGCCGTGTGCACATAGATCAAGTTGGAATAAATCTATGAGCTGGAAAACAGAAACCAGCAATATGTAACTGAGCAGCACATCTGTTTTAGCTGAAGAGGCTAGATGAAAGTAAAAGAACAGGCTTGGATGGCCAGAATAGAGGTAACTTTGCCAGAAAGGACAGAGAAATGCATAATAGATACAGACACTGACCAGGAATAGTGTCAAAAGGCTTAAACTGGATTATAAAGGAGGTGATTTTTAGCTTTACAGTTTTGGAAACTAAGTAGTTTTCTGCAACAGACAGGGTGTAGTCAAAGCATTTTTTAATTATTATTTGACTTTTCAGACTCTTTAAAAACTCCAAAGTCAGAGAGTAACACAAACGGGACAATGAGAGATCACTAACTGGAGTGTAGTGGTTTTGATGAGCAGATTTCATCCTTTCAGTTCCCCAAGAGAAAGGGCTGAAAGTGATGAAGATATAGTTAATATACAGTATTATTAAAGGTCTAGTGTGTAAGCATTTGGTTGGATTAAGGAGGTTGTAATCACAGAAATGCAATGCAGTTTTTCAGGATTATGGTTTAGTATTGTCCAACTATAACCACCTAAAAATTAGAATTACCATTGGTCTTTCTGTTACAGCTCACAATCAGCTACAGCTTCTTTGCATTTTTTATTGCAGTAATATCTAGTGTGAAAGCGCATCATTGTCACCCGCTATACCTGAACCCTCAGAAATGACTAAACAAACACTGGCTGTAATCTCAGTTTTTTGCATTTATAGCAGCCACTGTAAGTCATTGTGGCATGTAAAGAACACTGTGCAGTCTGCAACTTCACCACTAGATGTCGCTTAATATCACACCCTGAACCTTTAAACTACATAATATGATACTGTATATGATGTGTGTCTATTTAAAATACAAGTATACCAGCCTAGAAAGTCACAGATGTCATGAATATAGTAATACTGTATACAGTAAGTTTTGTGTGGACTGCACCGCTGTCTCATGAAATAAATGTCACCAGAACTAAAATAGCACAGACTCCATTGCCCATATGCAATTACATATTTCCACAGACTTATAATTCAACACTTTTACAATAAAATGTGACTTTTGTGATTTGAAAATTGTCTTTTAAATGAACAAATATCATATCTGTAAATAATCACTAAATTTACCTGGGATCAAAAAAATTCATCTCATTGGACTTAGCAGGACTTAGCTACTCTATTCACTGATGAAGAATGGAGGACCTCCTAAAAATTAACTTATGAGGGACTGAGAACAGCTTGAAGTACTGTATGATTACTTAGAGGTTCCTCTTACAGTGACTTAACAAACTGTGTTGGGGAATTATGTTTTAAGAGTTACATTTTCACATTGTTATTTATTATTATTTCACATTGTTTATAGCACTGCACATTGTTTTAAAAGGTACAGGAAAAGATTGCCACAGGGAGATGTGAAATGCCAAAGCATTGTGACAGGAAAGTTATAAAAGACACACATTTTAAGGGAACTTGAACAAATAGTTTGAGGTGGAAGCATCAGGGTGGAGACCTTCCTGCCTCAGCACCATGTGTTTATGGAAACTGTTTAAGTTTTGTTGGGTTCCAGCTCTGCATGGTTTTTCTTGACACAGTGTGCAGCCCCACCTGCTGGGCAAAGCAAACGTCCCCAGTGAGAGCAAAGAATGAGATATTTCTCTGCCCTTGGCATTCAAATCGTCTGACGGAGACTAAACCTAATCACCTACTGACTGCAGGGCAGCACTAGTTTGTTTACAGGACATTTTCAGTTTAGTTTTCTGACTTAGGGCTCTGGCTGTTTTTCCCTTGAAATGTAAAAAAATAAGTTGGCTATTAGTACAGTTTTCTTTCTGTCCACAAATCACATATAAGACAAAAATCCACTTTACTTTATAGTGTATCTCTGCGTATTAAGAACAGCCATGAACCACACTGCAATACAGAGGGATACGTTAGTTACACCTTTATCAAGAGCAAGGGTTTAGACTAGACCATAGTGTCATATGGCTTTAAAGCTACATGGTCACGAAATGAGTATCTATGGCTGAAAAATAACTATCTGACTTGCTTTATATGTACATTTTAAAATATACAGTATATCTATGTATTTTAAATATTGTTTACAGATGTAACCATAGAGACTGTGACACAACCCTGTTTTCAGGTTTCCAAATGTAAAATGTAAATGGAAACACTGAAAACTCATGAGACAACATATCAAATGCTGAAACTGAGAAATCTCATTGGCTTTGAAAATTATGTGATCACTTTTAATTTGATATCAGCAATATACGTATTTTGGAATAGTTGGGTCAGCTGCAAAAAAGGCTTGAAACGATGTGAAATGCTTAAAAACACACCTGTTGGAACAAGTCACAGTTATAAAGCTCAACTAGAAATGGGTTAGTAACTGGGGTTAGTAAATGACTGGGTATGGAAAGAGCATCCCAGAGAGGCTGAGTCTTTCTGAAGATGGTGAGGGGGTTCACCACTCTGTCAAAGTAAGTATTGCAATATGCTAAACTTCAACACCTCCTGGTTGAGGAATAAGATGCCATCCCACAGCAAAATGTGACCAGGCTAGTGACCCCCGTGAGAAGGTGCTAAGCTGTTGTGGCTGCGTATGGATCTTCCACATGCTACTGAGGTCCCAACCCACCAAGCAACTCAAGTTAGTCTGAATACCAAC
The DNA here is from genome assembly GCA_029823295.1 of Pseudamia nigra. Classification (NCBI taxonomy): domain Eukaryota; kingdom Metazoa; phylum Chordata; class Actinopteri; order Kurtiformes; family Apogonidae; genus Pseudamia; species Pseudamia nigra. The sequence goes on along the minus strand of JAQQAE010004788.1, from coordinate 8,757 downwards.
AGGTGAATAATGCAGCAGACTTTGGCACATTTTTTGGGGGGGGGGCACTACCGTACTGACATGTTTAGCTGTGTTGCTTCTTCCATGACTGTATGAACCTTAGATGTTGTACCTCGTAAAAGTGACTAATCAGACTTTCCATTGATATAAAATACAATTCTTTTTTGAGGAGTTTATTTTGTTTTCTGTAGTTCATGCTATCACTAAAAGATGTAAAGGATTTGAAGAAATTGCTGTACAGAATGGACACAGCTAAAAACCAAAGGGCACTACATTAAAGAGGCATGATTCTGTAGTGGATGTCACAGCATGGGTAAGAATTGTTGCAAAATAAGAAGTAAAATATGACAAATATTATATCCAACAAGCAAGAATGGCAAAACCTTTCACTTTCAAAATGACGCCAATAGAACTTTTCAGTTCTCAAACATTTACAGAGTATAAAGGAACATAATGCAAGAGAGGGAAACATGACCCTGACTCATTTTTTTAAATGCGTGCTTTCATCAAGATTAAAATGAGCATGTTATTGTCAAAACAAATTTACATTACTCAGTAAAGGCATTTGATTTGTTGTCTTTGTGATATTTTCAATTGTTTTTTATGTTGCATATGGTGACCCAACCTTTTTGGAAATGGGTTGTATGGAAAAGATGCAGCCCTGTAATTGAATATACGGAGAAAATCCCTGAGTGTTTTAAAATACATGGTAATATGTGTTGTGTTTCTGTGTAGATGTGAGATTGAAGCAACACTCGAGAGGCTTAAGAAGCTGGAGAGAGACCTGAGCACGAAAGAGCAGGAGCTGAAGGAGAGAGAGCGACGGCTGAAGATGTGGGAATGCAAGCTCATCGAACAGTCCAACAGCCCGGTGAGTCCCTGATCATCATCTCCTCACCTTCTGTACCACCTTAACCCACAGGACACAGTCACCGTGCAGTAACCTCACTCTTTTCACATGGTTTTCTCACTCCTCCATCCTTCCCACGCCAGCTTTGAAAATGGAATGAAAACAAAAAACACAGCATGAATGAGATGGAAGGAAAAGCACATTATGACAATATTTTGAGTCATACATACAGTATATTTGCCAGTTCATATGCATCACAGTGCACATAGTCTTGCATCCAATGTTCACATCACTGTTCACATCGTTGCCATTTTGCTTTTTTATGGGCTAACATTTTGTATTAGAGCTTGACATACAACCAAAAATGTAACTCCAATAAACACTTCATATCAGTTGATATCATTAATTATCACGATAGAAGTCTAATTTCAGTGATTTCAGGCCCTGAGTGAAAGTTGAAGACACCAGATGATTATTTATGGTTTAAAGTGTTTGCAAAAGATGAAAGAAGGTGTTGTCAAATAGACAAAAAGACAAAAATTCACATGAAATAATGTAGTGCTGATTTTGCACATTCCTCTTTATTTGTGGTATTAAATTGAAATGCACTAAATCGCTGCAAAAAAAGACAAAAACAACACGAAGAATGATGTAAGAATGGCAAAAGATGAAACCTATTGTTAAGCCCAAGAAGTAACAAGACACAAATGCACCTGTCTGCTCTGATTCTGCAATTTACTGCTTATTTTGTGAATATTATTTGTTGAAATAAATAAATTGAATACAATCTGTGTGATTTGTTTTACAGTGAAAACAAAATAAACCCTCGAGAGAAACAAAGATGTATATATTATGCTATAGAATATGGTCATGCAAAATGAGTTATTAATAAGAGTTAAATGGACTAATAAAGAGCCACTAGGTGCCTAATAGCTATGAATAAGCAGCTACATAATGAGGAATATTTTAAAATTAATATACATTATGGTGTTACTGCTTTTTTGCCTGTGTTTTTGTGTCCACTTGTGATTATATTTCCTGGTTTGGAATTCAAAAACACACATACTATTTGACAGCAGTCCCTATCTAATAACTATCATCAATATCTTTAACTTTCTTTTCTCTTTCTGTTATTCTCTGATCTGTTCTGTCCACTATTCGTTTTTCTATACACTGCATCAGAACTGCGTGATATGAGCCATATTATTTTTTCTGAGCTGCAAGTCAAGCTGTAATAGCACAAAAATGACTTATGACTTTATTGCTGCAGCAAAACATGTTACACATACTCTTGCGGGTTGAAGCACATGAGTGTGTGGAAATCTAATATAATGAAGTTTTAATTAAAATTACAATTTCTGTGCTCTCTGAATAGATTGCATGCTGTTGCGCTGTGCTAAAAGCTTTGGCGCTGCACTGCAGTCATTCAGTGAAATAGGTGGATTGATGACTGACTCAGCAATCACAGTGTTGTTGTTCAAATAGTTTTTCCTTGTCAACAGGTGCATTTAGTTTTTTTAATTTGTTTTTCATCCGGTTTTTTTAAGCATAAACTTTGCACACATTTCTCAATGATGAGATAGGACAGATACAAAAATGGACAGAACCACTTTTACCAGTATGAACATATAAGTTCAGGCTCCATTTTTTCACATATGTTCCATTTTATATATTATATATAATGAAAAACACGTAACCCTTTGCTCTGCAGAGTTTATCCTAAAGTTTATTCATAAATATCCTTTACAGTTTATTTTGTGTGATTTCTCCACTGCATTACTTTCTGTTTCCAACCAAAGAAACAAGTATCCAAATGGGTTGATACACAAATGATCATCAAAATTTCATCAAAATCTGTTCAGTACTTTCTGAATAATCTTGCTAACTAGCGAACTAACAGACAGACAGACAAACGCCGGCAAAAACATGAACCCCGCCACTCCTTGGCAAATAAAGAGTGTGAATAACAATAGTAGGATGGCTGTGTCACTCAGCAATGTCACAATTACATGACAATCTGCACTCAGTATTCACAACATTAGTAATTTAGTACACTATGTGTATTTTGTGTATTGCTCAGCTCTTCACTGAACTAGTTAATACTGTCTTCCTCTACTTTTGTAGTCTGTAGATGATGACTCACTTTCTGATCTTCTCTCCTTCCTCTCCTTTACCCCCCCCCCCCCCTTGGTCCCCTCTCTCCACGTGTCTCCGTCATCTCTCAGCTCCTCTTACCTGTTGCAAAAGCGATAAGTGCTCGGTCATTCTATCAGTGTAAGATGGAGGAATCAAACAGTGCACAAGTGTCGTGTCATATCACCGCCTCCGGTAAGGAGGAGGTGAATCTGCCATCCCTGATGAAAGGCTTTGAGGACATGTTTTCTCTGGACTTTGGTCGACCTGTGCTGCACTTGGACATGCAAACCAAGCAGAACACGTCCAAGTCCAGCTTTGTCACAGAACGACACGAGCTGCACACGACTCCAGGGACAGGACACTTCACTTGGTCTGAATCAAGTGACTGAAGCTCTCTGAAAGCGGGCAGTGATGAATCTGTCAGATATGGTGATGGTTTAGATATCTCCCAAAATCATAAGTGCATTATTTTGGTCATTTTGTTGTCTTTCTTGATAATTTGGTTAATTTCTGTTCATTTTGTGGACAATTATGTTTTTTTTGCTACTTTTCTTGATTGTTTTGTTTGTTTTATTTGTTGATTTATTCGTTTATTTTTTCCATATTTTTGATTTTTTTAAAGAATTTTTGTTGATTTCTGTTTGGTTTGTGGATTATTATGTTCATTTTTGCTCGTATTTTTAATTATCTTGTTCATTTTTGTTGACTATTCTGTTTATTTCTGTTCATATTGTTCACTCTCTCATTCATCTTTTCATTTTATTGACTATTTTGTTCATTTTTGCTAATGTTCTTGACCATTTTGTTCATCTCTGTTCATTTTGTTCACTGTTTTATTCATTTTGTGCATTACTTTTATTTATTTCTCTGAAGTTGTATTCATTTTTTTAGATTGTGGATTATTTTGTTCATTTTTTGCCTTCATGTCTCCTTATTTTGTAGATAATTGTGTTCGTTTGCTACTTTTCTTGACTATTTTGTTCATTTCTGTTCATTTTATTCACTTTTTTTCCATCTTGACGATTATTTTGGGTTTTTGCTAGTTTTCTTGACTGTATTATTCTTTTTTTTTCCTCACTTATTTGATAATTTTTTGTGTAAATTTAAACTAGGGGTGTCCAATCATTGCCACAAAGGGCCGAGACACTGCACTTTTTCTTTCCAACCAGTCTCTTCGCCAGGTGATTTCACTGAATTCTTTCCCACTGATTGCACTTCAATGAAAACACCTGCTTTAATGACTGGCTGGCAAGAAAACCTGTCTCGGTTCTCTGTGGCAATGATTGGACACACCTGATTTAAATGATACCCTGCTTTATAAGTAATGATAGTTTTGTTAATTTTGGTTCACAGTTGGGTTTTTATGTTCAGTTTTTTAAATTTTCTCTACGAATGTGTTTAGTTTTGTCATTTACTTGATTATTTTCTTAATTTCTTTTATTTTTCTTTTTTAAATTGTTCTCCTACCTATTTTTTGTACTTTTGGTAATTACTTTACTCATTATTTCACGTTGATGATTATCTGGGAGCAATTTTGTTTTTGTGTTGCTCACTTTGTTCATTTTTTTGCTTATTTTGTTGATTTCCTTGAATATTCTATCCATCCTTTGTTCATTTCTGTTCATTTCATGGATTATGTATTTATTTTCAGATTTTTATTGATTTTTTTCACTGTTGATTTCTTTGTTAATCTTTTTGGGTATTTTGCACAATTTCTTGATTATTTTGTTTGTTTTAGGGATTTGTTTGTTGCATTTTTTTGTCATTAATTTTGTTCATTTTCTTTGCTGCTTTGCTCACTTTTGTTCATTTTGTTCATTGGCTATGCCCTTCAAAAACGTGGCACTAATAAGCGCATTAACATTTCATCAGAAAACAAATCAAATTCCTTTTTTTTCCAGGATGTAGAGAATCTCAACTAAAAATATGCCCTAGCTTTCAAGAACTATGCTCTTACTCACTTCTGGAATTGTTATTGTTTTGACATTACCGGTGTCCTGCTGAGGAACTACTGCTTGGCACATTATTTCCTACACATTGTTCAAGTTCTCCTCAACAAGCTGAAGCTTTTATTGAATATTTGTATTTGAAAACCCTCCACCTATTTATATTATAGATGTCATTTTCTGTACCATATGCCTAATGTACCAGATGTATGGTGTCATGCTGTGAAGAAAGAGTCATGTGAGGCAATTGCTTAGAGAAGGCCAGGCTTTTATGATGAAGTGACATTTTGCTGACATTAAGATTGGCCAATTTGTTCTGGATGTGGTGGAGTGCAGTTGTTGATTTACAGTCTCTTACCAAGATGAGAAAGTACATGTTTTTCTTCTGGCTGACTCAGGTTCAGAACATAAGGAGGACTTTTCTATGTGGACACCAGCTTCATTCATTTACTTACCTTTGTTATACTTTTAATTTTTATTGAATGCCTAATAAAGAAGATAATCATAAGCACTCATAATACACATCTATCATGGAAAGACCTAGGAATAAGGTGAAATATACAATACAAATACCACAGGCAGGTAGTACTCAAGTACTTTTACTTCTTTACATGTACAGTACATGAGTATTTTTTTGTTTTTTTTTTTTTTTTTAATACTTTCCATTCTCACTCAGTTACCTTTGGGATAAAAAAAAAAACAACCACCACGCATAAAGCAGATTTCCAGTTGAGTTGAGACGAGGTGAGTTGCGTTTCTCTATGTGCGGCCGGATTTACATTTATCTTGGAACTCAGGTCAGAACTGTGAGTAAAGTCCAAGCTGATCATGTTTCAGGAAAACCATGACTATGTACTGGAAAGCCAGCTAATTCTGTGCATAGACAAATTCCAAACACGTGTATGCTATGTGATAACGTCTGTACATGCCATTTTGCAGTTATAAACAGCATAGGTCCCTCTTCTCCCACAGATGTAACTCTGATTCACACATTAAATTAGCCCTAATTACTCACTCTTGTCCAAAAGCTACTAAAGAGACATAACATTGACTTCATGGTAGTAGGAAGGGTTTTTTCCATCAAACCCAGGTCTATAAAAAAAGTCCTGAGTTTCTACTGTGCTTTTTCCTGGGAGTGTTTTTAGTACTAACAGTATAAGTTAACAAGTAGAATTAAGATGACTGTACAGAGCAAAAGGTGGATTTCTGATGTCATTTCTTTGTTAAAGTGAGCAAAGGGAACTAATGAAGGATCCTTGATATTCACTTGGACAACACACCAAGCTGAGATTAAAGACTGACTTTTAGTGCAAACTTAAAGACAATGGAGATTACTGTACCCTTTGTGCCTTCAGTGCAGGGTCAAAGTGAATAAAAGTACACTGACACTGGTGAAATGTACTCTCTTCTTGATAGTATCTAATATATACAGTCGGCTGCAATAAATGTATTGAACCTCAGTAACCATGCTTAATTACTCTATATTCAAAAAGAAACAAAAACACTTAGATTATTAGATTTATAGAGTCTGAATTCAGACTTGTCAACAGATCTTTATACCTACTATTTTAATACTATGTTCCCATATTTAGATGTATTTGACATACAATACTGCACCATGTCCTCTTAGTCAAGATTGTCACCCAGAGCTGCTCTTTACAGTTGGGAAAGCCATATTAGCATTAATGTTGGGTATTCTGCTTCATCAGGAGGAAGGACATGCTTCCGTGAGCACAGTCCATTAAATAGCCCCTTGTTATTGTCAGTTAGTCTCATGAGCATGTAATCCGCTATGTTCCTGTGCTGCTTTTTTTGCTATAAGCTAATGTTCCTTTTCAAACACTGCCTGTGCTGTTTTGCCATCAACACACAACACAATTTACATCTTTACAAATTTCCCATGAAGGGATAAATTAAGTTGATTCATTTTATTCTATCTTTACACTGTGATTTTTTTTTTTCATCTGATACATTCATGTAAGTTTGCATCAGATCCCCAGAACAAGCAGCCTCTCATGTTACCTGTCATTTTCCAGTGTTTTGTCAATAAACCCATTACTCTCTTGTACATTGTTTTATTATTTTCCCTACATGGACAAACACTGTGGATGTGTCCCATGAAGTAGACCTGGGCAGTAAATAGATAATTGTAGATATTGTGATGTATTTTTAGTGTGATAAGCATTTTTCTTTTGTTCTCAGATTGATTTTTTTTATGTTGTTTAAGTTAGTGTAAAACAAGGGAAATCAATGAAAAATATTTGCCTTTTTAGTTCCTGCATATTTTATCTTGTTTGTTTCTTTTTCATCTCTGTGACAGTATTTTGTGTTTTTTTGTATGTATCTTTTTGCATCTCTTTCTGCCTTTTGTACCTTTTATAGTGTTTCCAACATTTTCATTTTTAATACAGGGTGACCCAAAAAACAGGAACTTTTTAACAAGCCAATAAAACCAAGAGTGATGGAAGAAAAATATTTCATTCATAGTAATTGAAACCTTAAAACACTAAAATGGTGGAGCGTTTACTTGCTCAAGGTCACTGTCTCGCAGTGCTGCCACTTGCTCATGTCTGCCAGTACGCACTTCAAAAGTTCCAGTTTTTTTGGGTCACCCTGTATTTCACATCATTTTCATCATTTGTGTCATCTTGTGTCATATTTGGTCTTTTTGCATCTTTTTAATGTTTGGCATCTTTTATGCCATGTTTGTTTTTTGCTTCTTTTTTCATATCTTGTCTTTTTACCGCTTTTTTCTGTTTTGGCATTTTTTCTGGTTTTTTGCATAATTTCTGCCATATTTTGTCTGTTTACATTTTTTATGTTTTGGCATCTTTTATTTCATTTTTGTCTTTTTGTATCCTTCATGTTGCTTTCATTTTTGGGGTCTTTTACATTGTCTTCATTTTCTTCGTTTGAGGTTTTTTAAATTGTCTTCATTTTCATCGTTTGGGGTCTTTCACATTGTCTTCATTTTCATGGTTTGAGGTTTTTTATATTGTCTTCATCTTCATCCTTTGCGGTCTTTTACATTGTCTTCATTTTCATGGTTTGAGGTTTTTTTATATTGTCTTCATCTTCATCCTTTGCGGTCTTTTACATTGTCTTCATTTTCATCATTTGGGTTTTTTTATATTGTTTTCATCTTCATCATTTGGGGTCTTTTACAGTGGATATAAAAAGTCTACACGCCCCTGTTCAAATGCCAGGTTTTTGTGAGGTAAAAAATTAACACCATGATAAATAATTTCACAACATTTTCCATCTGTAATGAGACCTATAACCTGTACAACACAATTGAACACAAAACTTCAGGGAGGTGAAGTAAAAATAAACAACTGAGATAACGAGGTTGCACAAGTTTGCACACCCTCTTAAAACTGGGGATGTGGCTGTGTTCAGATTTAACCAGTTAATTGAAACTCATGTTAAATTGGAGTCAGCACACACCTGTCACCAAAGTGCCTTTGATTAACCCCAAATAAAATTCACCTGTTGGAGTTGGCTTTTCCTGACATTTTTGTAGCCACATCTTCCCGGTCAAGCCATGGTCCACAGAGAGCTTCCAAAGCATCAAAGGGATCTCATCATTCAAAGATATCAGTCAGGTGAAAGGTACAAAAGAATTTCCAAGGAATTAAATATAACACAGTGAAGACAGTCATCATCAAGTAGAGAAAATATGGCACAACAATGACATTACCAAGAACAGGACATCCATTTAAAATTGATAAGACGACAAGAAGACTGATCAGGGAGGCTGCCAAGAGGCCGACAGCAACATTGAAGGAGCTGCAGAAATTTCTGGCAAGTACTGGCTGTGTAGTA
>JAQQAE010004787.1:0-18349 GCA_029823295.1 Pseudamia nigra | reverse complement strand
CCACCCGGTGTTGGGATCGAACCCAGGACCTTCTAGCTGTGAGGCACGAGTGCTACCCACTGCACCACCGTGTCACCGGATCAGCAATTTCATTTTGATCTGTCAAATTACTGATGGACAGTAGTATTTCAGCAGTGAAATGAGGTTTATTGGACGAACAGAAACCAATTTTGTGTTCCAACTAATCAGTACTACATGTAAGTTGTTACAGGTTTTCAAATTAACAAAATGACAAAGGTGCCCACATTTATGCACTTGTCTAATTTTGTTTTGATGCATATTGACATTTTCTGTTCATCCAATAAACCTCATTTCACTGCTGAAATATTACTGTCCATCAGTAATTTGATAGATCAAAATGAAATTACTGATCCAAATACCTACTGATTTATAAATGAAAATAATAGAAATTTTCAGGGAGACCTAAACTTTTCATACCACTGTATATTATACCACTTACTGTCAGTTATTTCTTCCTTTAGTTCTTTTTTCCTCTTATCTCTTTTGTAAAGAGTCTATGTTTTTCTATTGCTCACTCAACCATAGTCTGGATAACATTCTTCCACTTGTTCTTATATGCATCACATAGTATTTCTTTGATTTTGTCTGGTCTGGTTTTATCTTCTTTATGTAATAATCTTTAATTTGTAAATACACATAAAAATCTTGATATTCCAGTTTATATTCTGTTCTTACTTTTTCAAAACATTTTATTTCCCATGTTTCAATTAGTTTGCTAAATGAAATTACTCCTCTCTTTGCCTATAGTTTGAATTTTGAGTTCTGAGTTCCTGGTTTGAAATGAGTACCTTCACTTGTTAAAGTAAGGGTAAAATGTCTTTTCTCTTGATTTAACTGAGGGTTTCTTGACATAATGTGGATTTGTACAGTAGTTGCAGTGGCATGAATAGGTCTGTTGAGCTTGTGCCCAACACTCCTCTGCACAAGACAACTGATGGTTTAAAGCACATTAAGAGCGCAAGAAGTGGCACAAATAGCTCACCTGTGATTTGAAAAGCCTTCCAGGTGACTAAATGATGAATGTAACGAAAATGCAGAGATGTCATCAAAGTTATATGTAGTTATTTTGGACTTTCTATGATCTGAGCTTTTCACGCACTTTTTTTTTTACTTTTTTAAAGAGTGAAACAAGTGAAAAATGCCACTTTATGGAAAAGGTTGTTGCAGTGGTGCCAGAGATGCTGAATGTCTGAAAGGTCCATTCACACCAGGATAGTCCAAGGGACTGGATTTGATTGGGCAGGGAATGCACCTTCATTTGGTTTGATTTGATTTCACACTGCACTGTACTTAAGCAGACCAAACCGCTTGGACGTCACACAGTTATAACAGCTGCTTGGTTGGAGGGGCGCTGCCTGAAATGATCACTGACCAAGAAAAAAATAAGCATGAAGAAGACAAAAAAACTCATCGATTGGCCAGGACTGAATAGCAAAATCCATCACATTCAGCCAGCTTGTTCACCACAAATAAACAATGGAGCAACACAAAATTTATTCAGCCTTGGAGTTTCTGTTTTTTACTTTGGTGTGCAAACCTAATATGTTTTTCACAAGAAGCTGCTGAGTATCAGCAGCAGGCGAGGCAGCAAGCTATCCAACATGAATACACCAGTATAGAAGAAGAAGGCCAATGAGAGCGAGAGACTATGCTGCTGTGGATACACAGGCACAACAATCCAAGACAAAACAAGATATTGCAAGGATTTAAAAGATTTAAAATCACATACATGTCCGTACATCATGTGTAAGAGAAACATTCCTCATAAATAAATGTAGTGCTCACTACATCACCTCCTCTCGCTGCATAGTCTATTTGCATTCATGCTGTAAGCATGCAAGTGAACCAAGACCACCAGTTTTCAAGCAGACCAGAGTTCACTTGTTTGGTCTGCAGAAGACTGTGAATGAGCATCCACATCACTCCAAACAAACCACACTATTTCTCTCTCTGTCCCTCCCTGCACTTATTTCCATGTCATCTATAGTGTGTCACTAACTTTATACTTTTGTACTTTCTCCCCCTCTGTTCTCTCTCCCCATCCTTCATACAGGTCTCTAGGTGTTCTTGGCGTGCAGTTGCTGGTCATGGACCAGTCCACTGTCTGTCTGTATCATCCAATGTTTGTGCTGTTTGTTGCTGTCTCTACTCTTTTCTTGAGTCTCTCCTCTGTCGACGAACCCCAACTGGTGGAGGCAGATGGCTGTCTCCCAGAGCCCTGGTTCTGGGTAGGAGAACGTTTTCCTTCCCCCCTTCACCCTAGGCTTGCTTTTGGAGCTCTTGTGAAGCACCGAGAGATAAGCTTGGATTATGACTGCTGCTTTACAAATACAATTAAATTCAACTGGACTGATTTGAAATCCTGCAGTAGCAAAACTTGATTTATACCTCAGACATAACTTTAATGCTGGAAGTGTGGCTGATCTTATCACTTACCATAGGCAATGAAATAGCAAGTCAATAATTTCTGACAAGTTGAGTTATAAGCCATTAAGTCATTCATACTGACTAACAGACATTTTTCAATTCAGATTCACAAACATTTACCCTTTACCCTACTCTTGTGTACAATGGTCAGAGACACAAGATAGAAAAATTATATTCTCGTATTCTTAGAGTGATGATAAATAATAGAAAAGGTGGAGAAGGTCATTTTTTTTTCCAGAGCCAAAAAGCCAGAGACAAGACAGACACTGTCAGCAACAGTATGTGAATTGATTAATTAAAGATCTTTATCTTTCATTCTACTGACTGAAAGAGAAAAAGGGAGCCGGTGCTCCAGAAAAAGAAACGACAGCATAAAGGAGAACGAATGAACAATGAGGAAAGCATGGAGGCAAAGCAAAAAGAGGGGGGAAAAGATGGAAAGATGGCTATTCTTGAGGGCGGGGGAAAGGGGGAGGGTTGATAGATGGAATGATAGACGCAAAATAAGAAAAGAGACGGCGATAACCAGGCGAGGAGGCCAGATGTGAATGGTGAAAAGAGGAAATGAGGCAAGATGTAAGGATGAGCGAAACTGTAACAAGATGTCATGAGCATTTGGAAGGAGGCGGGGGAAGAGAGGAGGCAGCAGTGTGAGGAGGTCTTATGGTGTGGTATTTTTACCTCTTTCCGATGATGGAGTGATGAGAGGTGGGAAGCCGAGAGAAAGCGGAAACCGCAATTAATAAAGTAGAAATGGAAGGAGGAGGTGGGCTGAAGGCTTGCAATGCTAAAAAAAGATAGCGATTGTACAATTCTTAACCCTTTCTCTATGGATTTCATGGCTGCCAACTGTATGTGAATTTGAGAATTATACCACCTTATTCCAATTACGGAAGTAGAGCCTGCATGGTTGCATGCATTTACATCATCGCATAACAAGTGGCTTCAAATTATCCTCATTTGAGCGGCACTTTATGTGTTTTCTGTAATTTTGTTTGCATTAAAATAAGCCAGTGTTTCTGTGCAGTCAGGTAAATAGCTTCATAGGCACAAACACACCATATCATTACTACAATTATTCCCTTCATTACTCTGTGATATTATGTTGCTTTGCAGAGCAAGTGTACATTTCTCAGCATATTGATATAAACACATTCTAATGACCAGCTCCTCTTTCCGCCTTGCCATCCTCTAAAGTGTGTTTTCTCCACTCAAACGGCTTCAGGTGAGAGAAGTTGTGTGTGTGCTAACTGCAAGGTGCAATGTGGTTTAACACCTCCTAATGTCATTATGTAAGCCTGGTGTTTACACAGCTGTTTGGGATAGATGACAAAATAAAAAGGGGAACCGTATTAAATCTCATACTGCCATCATCCATTACTGACTTTTTGTTCCATGTCTGCACAACAAGCTGCACGACGAGCTTCTCTAATAGTCACTGAGCATTTCAGTTTACACTTAGTTGTACTTCTTGCAAAGGCCAGCAATAGACACTGCTTTTGTCAGTACTACATGTACTCTATACAGTGCAACTTATCCCACTGTAATCCACATAATGACATACTATTAATTAAGTTAACCAAAGCAAAACAACCCAAGGAAAAGGAAAGAGCTGTTGCATCGTGACACATCTACTACTCCCATTTCCAAAAATGTCAAACCAAGCTACAAAATAACGCAGCACTATTAATTCAATGCAATTCAATTTTTATTTGTATAGTGCCAATCATAACTGTCGATTATCTCTAGGCGCTTCACAACTCGAGGCCGAGACCTCATGACTATACAGAGAGTAAACCCAACAGAACCATTAAAATATATTTATATTGCATTATGAACATGCAGTTAGGTTTATTTGTTAATATCATAATATAATAATATGCATTCTTCCACAATCCAAAAAATAGATCATCCAGGTGCAACTTTAAGGATAAAATGTGTTAAAATCATGCAGACCCCTCATAGTGAAAACCTACATACCATAATCATTTGAACCTATGCTCATTTCCCTCATAATTTACTACACACAAAAGGAATATGCTTACATTTATTTGACCTTCATTATTGGATTCTTTGACCATGAAAACCTACCATTAGCATTTGGAATCACAACATATCGTTATTAGTTCAATAGCTGTTCATGAAAAATCATATTCCCATAATGGTGGTTTTCTTCTGGATCTAGCTCTGTAAATGTTGAAGAAATGTCAAATCTGCAGACACATTACTGAATCAGCAGGTTTTCCACTAAAATTTGGTGTCAGTTTCATTCTTATAGCTTTATTTGCTACCTTACAGCAGCTATTTTCCTCCCTGTAAGTATAAGCATTCTGGATTACTATATCTGAAATTTTGCTCATATCTGGATCAAACTTTGTAGTTTGACAGTTACTTTGTTCCCTTTTTCATAAGTTGTTCATCTGCTTAATTTTAATGATTATTTTGTTGATTTTATCATTGTTTTAGACTCTTTTGCGAGGGTGCTCTGGCCAAAACAGCAGCACAAATGCAATCACCATCACATACATGCACATGAAAACAGCTTACAAAATTAAAACAAGAATAGAAATAAGTGAAATCCCATCATTATGTTAATAATATGAGATAAGGTAAAGCATCTTCAAATAGACCCGTCAGACTCCAAATCTTTGTTTGTTAATCTTTAGTTTCTGGGATGGCACATTTAAAAGAGAGAGGTCCAGATCTACGGGAATGTGGGTCTTATTGTGTTATTAAGTTTATAATGACCAAAGATGTGCATAAAAATGCATAAACTACTAGAATCACTATGGGAGTAGAACATGAAAATATCCACCGTTGGTTTGTTGTTTTTTGTAGTACTTTAAGTAAAAATACAGAAAATATGCACACTCTCTGAACAGATTAAAATCAGAAATATATGGCTTCAACAAGCAAAAACCCAAATTTACTGTGACATCCATTTCTGTGACAAGTAGTAGAACCAAACAATATTGACGTGTACTGAATAAAATCTGGTTTCAGTCACTAGATCTCATATTTTCTGAACCAAGTACTTCTAAACATTTTACATGCAAAGGGAAGTAACACTTACTATTGACACTTTATTGTGAAGAAACTGACATGTTTATCTATTCTGATTGTATTGTTGAGAAGTGCATGCGTATGGTCATTATAATCTAATAAAACAGCAAAACCAAGGTGCATTAAACTGTTGCACGGCACTATACATCCCTAATTTTAGTCAGTGTTATACACTATGACAAAATGCTACAACTCTGGTACACTGCTATGTACAGTACTACAACTGTGTCTTCAATAATACTACACTTGAAATGTGTGTTTGAAATCGAATCTTTGCACCGGTGTAATTTTGCACGGTCTGCACTACAAGCTTTCCCACTCTTCCCTAAATACTCTACAAACACGGCGGATGCTCTTTGTCTACTCTCAGCACTTCTTCAGCTTACACTTACCTGTACTTCGCTTGCAAAACTAGCAGAAGACACTTCTGAGCATCGACATCATGAATCTGTGTGCCACTACTGGCTGACTGTCTTGCCTCAGAAATGGTGACTCAGCAGCTGAAAGAACGCAATTCTCTCATCAATCAATGTCCTTAGTGAGGTCTGAAAGAGCTGACTCACGAGTGTAGAGATTTTCTTAACAACGCTGCAAAAAGTGGCATCTATTTCCGAGCATTCTTTGTTGTCTGAGTGATATGCAGCTACAGTATGTACTGTGATGCTCAAGTGGATGTTAGGTCAGTCAGTCTCTCTCTGTCACCCTTGAGCACTCAGTGTGCTTATTAATGAATGGCTCTGTGAAATGTGTTCATGAGGTGCTACAAGGTACTAAGAATTCAGGTCAACAGCACTTGACCCAAGTGGCCAGGCTGGGTGGATACATCCCTAGTAATCAGACTGGAAAGATCCAAGGAAAAATTCTGAAACATGATAGGACTTTGAACTTGCTCTCAAACTAGAATCTACTTTACAATTTTAGAAATGAAGCCTGTGCGTAGTTTACAGACCCCTAATCAGCTGCTCCACTAAATCTGGCTAGGCTCATTCATTCCGCTATGCTGCTGCCATCATGCGACCATCGCGCAGCAAAAAAAAATAATGCCCTCCGCCTCCCCCAACCTCCTCCTGAATCAAGCAGAATAAATAACAATAATATAATAAACTCCAAACTCAGGTGGTTTTGAGATCTTGGGCGCCATCTGTCAGGCTTGCACAGATCACCTCTTGAGCAGAGTCACCATCAAAATAAAATGTATATAAGCTCTGATAAACATGCTTCAATCAGACAGTGTTTCTGATTCATTAAACTAGTAATTCCCAAATAAAAGTATTGCTTGTTTACAGTTATAATGCCTCAAGTATAAGTAGGAATACTCATAAACACAGGTACAGTACTTAAAACTGCTCAAGTAGTGAGTAAGTTTATAACATGGAATTTATTACGCCCTAAAATATTGCATTCAACCTTTTATTTTGGTCATTTTTGGTTACCTCCATAATTATTGTTGAACATTTGATTTGTTGGTTTTCTTCATTTTTGTTCATTATTCATTTTTTAACTAATGTTGTTGTTTGATTTGTTCATTTTGACAAAATTTTGCTTCTTATTTTGTTTTTTGTTCAACAACACAAGCAACAGTATGCTCAATTTGCTTGCTTTTTTGACTTTTTGTTCAATTTCTTGATTACACTGTTCACTTTTGTTAATTTACTTGATTACTGCCTTCCTTTTTTTGCTTATTTTATTTCTTATTTTCTTTATTTGTAGTTTTGCTTGATAATTTTGCTCATTTTTTGTAAAATGTAAATAAGTAGAAGTATGTCTTTTTATTCTGCAAAAGTATGCTCTGAAGTACACTTTATGGGAAAAACTACTCAAGCACATGTAAAGGAGTAAATGTATTTGAGTACTACCCACCGCTGGCTTAAACACTGAACCCCATTCTCTGACTCATCTGTTCAGTAGTGCTGACTCATTCATCAAACCAGTCACTCTTTTGGCACAACTTTAAGCTGGTTCACATAGTAAGACACAATTTGTAAATCTGTAGCACACTTTTAGCAAAACTCCACACACATTCTCACTCTGTGGAACAAGTTTGTTACTGCGATGCACATGAGCTGCAAAATAGTGAACATGGGAGGCACATGAAAAACACAAATACATCACTGTTGTCATCAGCCAAACACAGTGAGTCAAAAGTGAACACACTTGTTTGCGAGTACACAAATGACACCGGCAATGGATGGAAACAATCTGAGAAGCAGAGGAGGAAGAGTAGTATGTGTCAGGGGTGTGGAGGGGCAGACGCTGCACAACGAAATGATGCAAAGGCAGAATGAACCAATTTGACTTGAAACAGGTATTTAGGTCATTTTTGTTCATTTCCTTGATTGTTTTGTTAATTTTTGTTCAATTTTGTGGGTTGTTTTGTTCATATTTTAAAACAAATAGTTTTTTTGTACAGTTTTGGTTTCGTATTATGTTAATTTTTGTTTGCTTACTTGATTATTTTGATCATTGCTTATTGTATTGAGGTTCTTGATTTTATTGCTCATTTTGTTGATTTACTTATTTTCTTCATTTTTGCTTACTTTGTCATTAATTTTGTTCACTTATCCTACTTGTTTCAAATCTGTTTGACTTTTTTTGATTGTTTGCTTAATTTTATGCTCATTTTGTAATTTTGTTCAGTTTTTGTTCTTTTTTGTTCGGTTGTTTATTGTGATGATTATTTTTGTAAACTTCTGCTCATTTGATTATTTAGTTAATTCATTTTGTTAATTCACTTGAATATCTTGTTCATTTTTTGATTAAATTCATTATTTGAGCTTTTTAACTCCTACTCGGTGAGCTGCGACCAAAGGTAACTGAGTAGAAGTACATTTTTTCCATCACAAATGTAACTAAGAGACAAAAGTATTTTGCAGAACAGCGACTTTCAGAAATACATTTATTTGAAAAAAATAAAACTACTCAGCCTCAGAAACCGACAGTGTACAGAACTTTGGATCGCGTTTGATGGTTTTGATGACCTAAAAACAATGAGGCACAAGGACATATGAACACGTGGGTGGTTTGGTCGACATTATGACTTGTAAGTTCACAGCTCTTAGCTCTGCCTCAACTGTGCCAGACTCTCTCCTTGGCCGACCAAATTTCAGACGTGTCAGAAATTCATCCAGCTGTCTGACGGCTGTTTGGGAGCGGATCAGTGGTTGCTGTTCCGCTCTGTACACTCTGTGGCAAATCATACTCCACCAAGCCGAAATTTGTCCTGACTCTAAAGTGACTCATGTGGCTCTCGATCAGGTCGAAATTGACTTAAAACCTACTATGTAGGATCAGTTTTACTCTCCTGGCATCCATTTCTTCCTCCACCCTTTCAGTGTTGGATCTTTCCTTTCTCATTCTGACACTCATCAATCTTTTGCACCCACACTTGCATTATACCTCTCTCTCATCATTTCATTTTCTGTTCCTCTGCCTCAATCAGCTGCGCACTTTGAGCCAGTTTCTCCCATCTGTACTTGCATTTCTGCTCTGTGTCCTCCCTTCCCTTTTCCTTCCTTCCGTTCTTTCATCTGGATGATTATGATGATGATGATGATGGAAATATAGATGATGATTAGAAGGAGTCTTGTATAATTCACAGGGAAGATGATATAGGTATTGATATTGGCAGAACTTGATAACTATAGTTATTCTGGAATTAGTGACGTTAAGGAAAGTTAAAAACAAAGAAAGGATAAATTAGAAAAAAAAATGGCTGACACTCAGATTTTCTTAAAATTCTGTCTTTATTTATTTTGAATGAATTACTTTAGCTTGATGTTTGCTAATCCAGTTTTAATTGGGTATTTATTTCTAGAGACAGACTGATTAATGAGTTTGGTGCCAAGAGAACATTTAGTAAAATTGGCAGAACTTGGCTCCAATAGTGGTCAGTGGCTGTTCTCAGCAGTTTAGGAAGGACAAATATGTCAAAATAAACTATTTATATGGAATGTGATGTATCTGTATTTGGCAGCGACTCTGCTTCACAGAGACAGACCAAGCCGTTGATGTCACAAGTTTGAAAGCATGACCAATGTATTTATGAGCAATAATGTTTGTTATCTCAATTTTATTGTTGTTGCTATTTATCTTACTTTAATAGCAGGTTGGGAAGGTGGATGAGATGATTATTTCAGATGTATAGACGAGTGGGACCAGTGGGCAATGCCCGGGACTGTGCAGTGAGGTGAAAGTAACTCTAAGTTGTAATACCGCTGTTGGCCACTGGGGCATTGTCCCTTAGAGCTACACTGGACTTCTCTCTGTGAGTAAATTTTGTGAGTAAATTTTGGTTGAGTCATCATGGTCTCCACATGTTTAATTTGGATCCTCTAATAAGTGATCTTTAAATTTTGCTCCTTTATTAAGATATCTGACAAATAGTCCGACTATGGTAACTTAACTCGTCGGCCTCTTTGCATCTTCCGTTCATTGTATAGAGCATGAGAGATGCTCAACTGTAGTTGCGGTTAAGTGTTTACACTAACAACACCATCATATGACTTTGCCTGGCAAAGCGTGGTGAAGTTTTATGTGTCAGTAAGCTAGCAGCTAGCATTAGCTTACCCATAAAACCCCTGACATATGCTCTTGTAGCACTGCCGCCATTCATCCAAATATAGTCACATCCTAGTTTTGGCTCTAAAATCTCATCCAGGAAGTGACAACCCGATTGGCCACAAAACACCATTCAAAAACCAATGGGTGACGTCACGGTCACTTTGACCACTACCATATACAGCATAAGGGTGGGACAGGCTGAAGTGGTGAATAATTAACTAAATGGCCCAGACCAGCTCTGACTCTTCCGCCTGTTTGAAATATCACAAAGCTCTCTTTTTGCTTGGAATGTGATCTAGAGTAATTTAGATGCATTTCTCATTTCACATCTATCTCATCAGTGATGTAATGTAAACACTTACACAATACATTAATTAACAAAAACATAGTAGGTCTGAAGCTTAAATATATCAACTATTAAAATGTCATTAGCAGTTTACAACTCTTTTAATGTAAAGGTGCTGTGTGTAGGATTTAGAAAAATCTAGCTGTGAAATTATACTCCACAACCCTAATCTCACTCCATTTGAGTGAATTTAAAAGAGTGGGCAGCGGCTGCAAAACTGTGAAGAGCGTCAGCGGAGTCAGTGGGGTGTTGGTTTGTTCTAATCTACTGCAGTGTAGAACGATGATGGATTCGATCTCTCCTTAGATATAAGGGAGTTACTCTAAGGTTTTAAAAAATACCACAATAATGCTTATTCTCGGCTGATAAGATTCATTTTCTGAATTCTTATACGTACACTGCACCTTTAAATCATACTACACACTATATATGAGAAAATGTGTCAATGCACATTGAAAGTTAGTGCCCTTCCTAAGCCTCCATTTCAACCATTCTTCCTCATCTATCTTTGTCTTCCTCTCCATCTCTCCCTCCTTCCTCACTTCAGGCCAGGTGCCAGGTCTCATTTAAGAGTGTTGGCCAACACAGCCTACTCACTGAGCTCACCCACTGTTTCTCTCCCGCTCTCTCTGCTTCCCCCATGTGTTGACCTTTCACCTGTCACAGCAAGCAAAAAGATTGCGCACACAGCATCCACTGCATTGTCATGATCTTTAAACACACACGGATGCCTGTATAACAATGTAGACAGCAGTGAACCCTCAGGTTAAGATAACCCACCATCACAGCTTCACTGACCCGCCAGCCTCACACTAAATTGCACATGTACACACCACTCGTTTGAGATCACACAAACACATGTTCATTCCAGTCTTCACACAAACATTCACAAACTCTCTCCATACACCTGAGACCACAACCAATGCTCAACACCTCAGGCTCACACAGTGCACTAGCCCATTCAAAAGACTAGCCACAAATTCTGCACTGCTGACTGCTTCCTCACACATTCTCACTGCAGCTTAAATTGGAAACCTGTCGGGTCAGGTCAGGGTGGGAGTAACATGGTTACACTGACACAACATAAATATACCATATCAGTAAAATTACAGCCAGCCGAGCCTTTTCACTGTGAGCTTCTTGATTCCTTAAATACAGCCTTGTCTACTTCACCATTAACACTTTAAAGGTGATAGTAGGATTACTATCTATTCATCTCTGCTTCTTAACTGTGGGATGGAGTCTTCCGGAATCCAGACAGTTACATTTTAAATCAGGCATCTATAACATAGATAAGTGGCCAAAATATGTCTCCTCTTAAAGGCATCTTCAGATTGGGTGATATTAGCAGGCTTAAAAGGTTCTCAGCATGTTACTGTGTTGTAGTCAAGACCACCTAAACTCAGATCGAGTAGTGAATGAGTGTATTAAGATTAAGACAAGACCAAGACTGGCTGAGAAGAGCTGAGCCAAGACCAATACCTCGAGAAGACCAAGACCAGGGAAATAAGTATCCCACAAAAGAGTCTGATATGACCACACAGTTAATTTCTATGGCCTTGTGTTCTCCAGTACCAACATTCCCCAGCTATGTTCCCTGGTCCTATGTTAGGATCTTAAAAATTAGCAGTAGTATTAGGGAACATGGGGACCTAGGGACTTCTTGCACTTGCACATGTCCAACCAAGCACCGATGGCTTGGCTAAACACACTTTAATTGGGGATGGGATATGCCTGGGTAAGTAACACCCCATCCTTTCTTAGATGAGGGTGTCTGGTGGTATTGGCTGAAACACCCAAGGATTCCGGGGTTCACCACTGACGATGTGCCCAAATTTGAAAGAGGGGGAGGGGAAGAAAAAAAAAGGGGAAAGAGGAGAAAGGGAAAAAAGAAAACAAAATGATGAATGGTCAGCTGAGATGACATGAAATCCAAGCAAGGTAAGTATGCAAAACCCACCAAAGCATGTACTGTGTGAAATCAATTGGGATTCCAACATGTAAGAAATAATGTTCCTTAGTCAAGGGATTCAAGTATTATCAGCTTGTATCATATTCATGGAGGTTAAAGGGGACATATGATGAAATACTGGGTTTTCATTTCTTTTTCATTCTAACACAAGTTTGGGGCTCTGAAAAATCAGGCTTGACAATCAAAACACCAAAATACACATAGCCGCTTTTCCCATAACTTAGCCAACAACAAGCCATTTTGATTTTTGTGTTTTTGTAATGTCACACATATACAGTAAAGTCATTTGAACTATCAGAACCCATTGGACCATCCTGGACCCTAAGAGAGCATCTACATAATGGTATCAATGCCAACAACAGAAAAGGGGCGTGGTCAGCTGTCACTTAATTGCATTTAAAACAACAGACACTGAAACAGCCTGTAGTATGGAAAGGGTTGAACATGTGGAGAAAAGAACAATATGTGTGGTACTGTGAGCTGAAATTTAAAACACATAAACTGGATCCATGTAGGACGGACTCACATTAGCTAGTTGGCAATGAATACAGAAGGTTTCCTTTAAAATATAATCAAGAGCTGGCAGAAAGTTCTAGAAATAAACTGACATTAACAAGCAACAATATAGAGGCAATTTAATAATGTCCCTGCAATTAAATCCTGGGTCCTTTTTGTCGAACACTGAGACAAGCTAGCAAAAATACTAAACATGGTAAAAGTAGTAGTGAGACCAAGACCACTCTTGTTGACCACAGCAACACTATAATCTTCCACAATGTAAAACTGGTCTGATAAAATTCTAGGTCCAATCTGTTTCAGACTTAATCATAACAATTCTGCCGGATCCATGCTGAATAGCTGCACTGCAATGCAAATTAAAACACATCATGAAATAAATCTGCTCATGGTGATTTCTGCTACCCACAAGAAGGAAATAAAACAGATGCAATCAAGGAAATGATGAGGACAACAAAGTGCTCATTTTGCTTTGATGTCTGTGTTGGTGCAGCAAGGATAAGTCCCGTTATATTGCACTGAAATAAAGGGATGTAATCTGACAAAATGTGACACAGTGTGGAAAAAACATCAACACAGCTTATTTGGCCTAACAGTATGAGGAAAATCTGCAATGTGTGATGACGCTATGACCTGTGATTACTAAACAAACTAACCCCGCAGTCGCCAGCAAAATAAAACCAATTAATTTGAGGGTGGCTGAAAAATCGCTTCCTCTGCCAAATCATATGAATGCCTGGCACCATCTGATGGGTCAAATATTGGAGTGTGAATGCACAGTGAGTGTAAACACAATTATTTTTCTTATTCATTGTGAATCAGGTAGTCTTCTGATGTGTTTATTGCAATGTACAGTCATGCATATACTGTATGATTTTTCTATTAATGACAAGTAATGTCAAAGGTCCCAAACTGTGAAAATCCATCCTTTGGGTCTTGGGGGCTGATGTACACTTTGCGGTGTAAAATAAAAGCTGTGAAAATATGACCTTGCTCATTACTGGCAGTCCTTAGAAATCAAAAACTAAGGAAAAACAAAGCCATTTTGAATTGTTTTGATTTGCAACATCACAACTCATCACCAATCATAGTCTGGATAAAACATCTTTGTCCAGCTCTCATCAGCCAGTAGCATTCTCAATTTTAAAACATCACATTACAACCAATCATAGTCAATGAAAATTAGCACCGCCCATATGAGAAACATGACATTTTGCCTAGAAAATAGTAACTTTAAAAAGGTCATTATGGTGGTGTACAGTGTTATTTTTTTCAGAATCTGATTCCAGGTTACCTTGGGAATGATCTGTGGTTGAACCAATCGGAGTATCTTCTGATGAAGAGTGGGCAGCAACAACACTTTTCAATATAATCAAAACATGTATGACAGAGATACAAAGAGACAGAAAATCCTGGATAAATCAAATCAACGCGCTTTATCTTAGCACTCTTACAGATGTTCATTATAGACACATATAAGAAGTAAACATATGGGACTTTTAAGAGATTAAATAGGCAAACAAACAAAGCAATCAACATAAAAGTGATGAGGAAAGAGGGCATAAAAGCCTTCTGCTTCCACTTTTCTCTTAGTGCCTTGTGCCCTTTTCAATCTGAAAATGCTCTGTGCTTTCATTCAGATGCAGACCTTTTAATCAACTATATTCCTTGTAAGTCTTAAGCACGTGTTTCATTAATGTTTCCTATTCTTCAATTTGCGTCAGTGTTACTCAAATCAACTTTTTAAAGATCCTTTCACTGTGATAGCCTCGGCACTCCGGTAGCACCATGAGACGTACAAGTTCGTAAACTGTTTCTCATTTCTTAATTACACCTTTCACAAATTCTTGGGTTTTGACTGTGCATAATGTTTCTTCATTCCAGAATACAGATTAGCACCTTTGAGCCTAGCAACTTTTGAAAAGAAACATAAATGGGTAATTTTTCAAAGAATTAATTTTGGTGGCACAGCGACTGCAGGAGTGTGATTTCTGGTGTATGATAATTACATCTGGAGAAAGGCCCGAGGCATGAGTGTTAGACTTTGGAGACTTAGTTATAATGTGATGTACTGTAGTGCTGGCTAGGCAGATGGGGGTTTGGGTATGAGGGCGTCTTAACCCGAAGACTGGGTGGCAGCTCTTTAATGCCGTCCTCTGGCTGTCATCGTCATGCACCGACTCACCCAGAACTCAAATTATAACAGCATGAAGCCATGTGAATGCATGGATTTGTGCAGTGTGTCAGAGACATAGAGGGACGAAAAGAGAGAGTTAGGAGTGTGTAGCACTGTGGCTCTCGCTCTATTGGCGGATGAGAAAAACGAGAGGCGGAGATGACGAAAGGTTAAGGCTCAAGCGCATCTCTAAATCTCGCATGAGCTCAGATCAAAGGACTGAGATGGTGAAGAACAAGAGAAAAGGATGGGGGAGTTGGTGATGGGGTGGGATACCGTAATAAAGCGCAAGAGTTCATTGCTCTCCCTGCTGTTTTTTCTTTAATATCATTCTCCTTTCCTTTTAATTACTTGTGCCCCTATTTCAGAGCATAGGAGCACTAAGCCAGATATATTTGAAACCACATCATTTCCTCGTTATTTTGGTCGCCGATCCACACGGGGCTGGAATTGTTCACACTTAAATATGGACATATACTTTCCAGGTTTGAAAAAAAAGAATGTTTATTACATTGTAAATGTGGCTTCTTCTGACTTTTTTTCTTAACACTTGTGAGTTTAAGTTGGATTAGTTAAACAGCTTGCTTCATGTCTGTTTTTTCTCACAAGAGCGGTGAATCCAAGTTTCAACCACACTTTGCTTCATGTTTAAAGGCTCCTACAGATGGAGTTTAACAGCTTTATAAGTGTATTGCCAAACACACTATGTAACATAGATTTCATGAGTGTGGTTATGACACGTACATGGACTGTGAGATAATAACACCTACTGAATTCAAGAGTAACTAGCTGCAGATCTCACTTATCCACGACTGAGAGGAAGTTTGTGACCTCAACAGCAGAACATGATATAAAATGCATTTCAGAAAAAACTACATTAACGCAAATATATTTCACAAGTCAAATTACCGTACTACATTTAAGGCTTTACACAATGTATTACATTAAATTAGTATAAAATAAAACATGGAGGCTAACTTTTAATACTCTTTCTCATCAATTATTGCTACATTTCACAATAAAAGCTCTAAACCACAGAAGTACATTGCATTTATTCAAGTAATACAATTTTAAGCCTCAGATCATATGAGAAAAGCCCTGTCATCAGGCATCATATATCACGTAATCTGTTAGAAAAATTATGACTTTTAGTTTAAAAAAAATATATAAAATAGAAGAAACTACAGAATTCAATAACATGAAGTGCGTACAATTTGGCAGATATTAGAATTACATGACAGGAAAGTACGTGGAAAAAATAGATGATCGTTTTTGAAAAAAAAATCTAAACAAAAGGATGAATAGAGAAAGAAATACAGTATCAAAATTAAATAAAGCATTGCTAAATGCAATGTTCGTGCCTGGGTCTTTTATTGCGAAAGTTGAAACCCCAAAGTGGTTTCATAAATATGCTGCTTTGATCTAGTTACCAAAAGTACCCAAGTAATGTATAATACTATTTTTTAAAGATAGCTGATATTTTGTATCCTTTCAATATGCTATTTTTTAAAAATCCACTTTAACTCAACTGCCACCATTGAGGTAAGTAATTTCCTGTGTCCTCTGCAGCCACATGCCTTTCACCTGGATCACATCACAAAGAGTCAATGGCCTAATATTTGTGTTTTGAGGTTTATATTAAGCATACAGCGTAAACAAAAAGCTGCCAGAATATTAAGTGGTTCTGCACTGCCAGTCCTGAGAATTCCACACAATATGCCCTCCTGAAAAACACAACAAGAACTTTTATGAATTGGCTCATCAAAAGTGAGACAATAATAGTCCATCTAAATCCATTAGTCCCACCCCAAAGACCCAGCAATAATCTAAATGTAAAAGGTATTATAGCCAAAGTAAAATTAGCCCCTCTGTGCTAACTGCTAATATACCTGGCTCTGAAAATTGACTAGGAATATTTTCTGATGAAAAGTGGGCAGATACGGCACCTCACAGTAAAATCAGGTGTGCAAATGAGCTTATTTGATTGCTTTTACTGTTTCATTGTCATTTATTATTTTTAAATCATGTTTTACATTTTTTATATTTTCTATTGGTATTCTGTTTCTGTTTGCTTTATGTGGTCTACTGTAGAGCACTTTGGCCTACTGGAGTTTAAAGGTGGTATGGTATGGAAAAATCAAATAAGCACAGTATATTTTGTCAGCATCCTTACAGAAGTATTTACTGGACATGTTAAAGCTGTACAGATATACATTTACTGTATGTTGGATGAAATGGGACCTTTACTATCATCAACACACGCTATCCAAGCTGAAATAGACAATGATGCTAAGCTACAAACAGCACTGTTACAAAGGGTCATTTAAGTAAATGGAAAAAGAATCAGTGGCTTGTTATGACTTTTTAAAAGAGGCCAACTTATTCAACTTATCTTGCACAGAAACCTCAGGTTCATATTTTTAGCTGCCAAAACAGTTGTGCTTCTTTGAATAATGCATTGTTTTTGCTGACTTTGTATTGGAAGTTAAGAAGGCACAGGTCGTAGGAGCCACACTGTCAGAATTTTGGCCCAGACTGTCTTTGGTGGCAGGATTGAGATAATGGCCATCTTTGAACCTCTCTCACTGGGAGACAATATACCACTGTATTTTTTTTTTTTTTCAAGCCATGATCAAAGATATTATAAATGTTCTTATCTTGAGTCTGGTACAAAGATGAAAAACCTGGCAAAGAAATAGTGTGGCTAGGGAGAATGGAGCTTTTACTTCCAGTGCAGACAATTCTAGTTAAATAGCCTGGCAATGCTAGTTTGTCAAAGTTTGTATTTATATGACGCACATTCTCGGACTTCACTGTTTTTTCTTCCTCTCCTCTTCTATTCCAAACATTCTTGCCCCATCTCAATTCCCACTTGGTTGTGTGATTTATCATGCTCTTAATTCCTGACTTTTCCTCCTTTTTTCTCCCTCTCTGCATCTCCATTTGAGTCTCTCTACAAGAGTGGAACAAATGGAGATCAGTCGGACTAATGCCGAGTTAGGCCCCTCGTCGCTCTGACAAAGCTACAGCATTACTCCTCTCTTTTAACCAGTCCTCTGATCCACAGGCTTGTACACAAACACACACCCACCCACCCACACACACACACATGTACAGTGCATATACAGTATATATATGTATATATACATACCGTATTTTCCGGACTATAAGCCCCACCTGATTATAAGCCACACCCACCACATTTTTAAAGGAAAAACCACTTTGTCCATACATAAGCCGCACCCAACTATAAGCCGCAGGTGCCCAC
>JAQQAE010004786.1:0-18349 GCA_029823295.1 Pseudamia nigra | reverse complement strand
GGAGCTGCTGGCTCTTAACACAGACAGAGGCTGCTAACGGCTGTTAGCTGTGTCGACACGGCCCGGGCAGCGCCGTGCCCCACCGTGTCGAGCTGGCATGCTGCCCGTGTCCGGCTGGACATGGGCAGCGCTAGCGGCTAGTGCTCTGACTTCCAGGTCATTCTGGTCAAGACCCGGAAGTGACGCAGACGTGACCTGGGCGCTGTTGTCCGGATAATTAGTCATTATGAGGTTAAAATTTTTTGCAGTTTGTTTCGTCTGTATCCAAATTTGTCGTTGTCAGAAGCGGTCGTTGTCCGAGGTTCCATTGTAATACTTATCAGTAGAACAGCTCAGTATTTTGAACAACTTCTGTAACATTCTGCAGCATATTTTGCATTGTTGGTATGCAGTTTTTAATTGTTTATGTAAAAGAATATGATTGGGATTAACATAATAATGACGATAGCTTCTCAGAAAAGGAGAAAGGGATGATCAAAAAAGAGACATAATGACAGCTGCTGATAATTTACTTCAAGGGCCCATGCAGAACAAAACACAGAAACCCAGCACATGAATCAAAAAGAAGCTGTGTTACAAAGATTTGAGCAAGGAGAAAAAAAGACTGATGTTGCTCGTTGAAATTTCACATCTAAAATTACAAAGTTCTGTTGTTGTGTTTAGAGTGTATTGTGAGTTTTTGTTATTTGTTTTTTGTGGGGTTTTGGTTTTATTGCATTTTTGTTTGCTTTAATTTTGCTTATCCAGAGCCAAAGCCTTAGTAGAAGAACAACGCCTTTTGCCCCTAGGGTCCAGGTAATGGGCCCTGTCTGCAGGGCACAATCTCTATTTGGTTTTTGCTCATTGACTGTTGACTGGCCTTTTTTCTGTTTCCATACTTTGAAAAATGCATTTCTGGGGAAATGGCAGCTTTAAGTTTTCCTCCCAGTGCAGTGCATTGTGTCATTTTCTTCAGTTTAATTTTCTTGGTATCACTGTTATGAATAGATATTATTGCTCATTTAACCCATTCACATCATTATACCTAGGTAGTGCATGCTCAACTAATCTGACGTACATGTTTAAAGAGACACTCTTCCATTGCCTGCCTGGTTTGACATCAGCTACTGTGCACTCAGTCATATGCATAGGATATTTGGCAATGCAGGAGGGTGTCTCTGTGAATATTTCTAGGACAGCTGACTTATCTTCTGTTTCAGTGTGACATGAACCCAGACCTTAAATTAGCACATATCTGTAGGAATCTACATGTGTCAATTAAAGGGATGACGCACTCTTAATTAGCACATAATTAATGAGAATCTGGTTTCATGTTGCAATGAAAAGACACAAAGTTCAAAGTCCTATTCTGGAAATCAAATTGCATTTCCCCTTCTAGATGAGAGGTAACAAACAAGCAAATTGTACCTCAAATAAGACTTCAGTCCAAGCTTTGAGTGTTTGACTCCGTTGTCAGGGTTTCTTTTAATCTGTCATCTTTAATAGTTTGTATGTCTGTGATTTTTTGGATGACATTCAGTATCAGCCTATCTCAGGGTATCAGTAAGGGTTACATTTTTTCTTACATGTGATCTCAGCAAGCTATGTCAATTTTCAGGTTTTACCACAGAATGTCGTTCATATGCATAACTCAATAAAAGATGGCACTATTGCCTTTCAAATTTTGATGTTTATAAAGCATTTTAACAGTTAGAATGGCAGCAGATAAGTTGATTTTAAAGGTGCATGTGTTCATTCTTGTGTATTTCCACAGAATCTATTATTATATCTCTTCTGAAGCCAATTTCGTATCGTAAATTAACTCAAAGTTGGGTCTGTTTATCATACATACATATGATCATAAACACTAAGTGGTATTGTGGTAAACTGGTACAATTTGTTTACCCATAAGCCCCCTGCTGTCTATTCTGTCTTTGCCTATATCAAAACCTATGACTTGTTCTGAATGCCCTATCTTGCGTTGCTGCATGTGTAGATGGTAGTTTTAAATGGTGCAGACCTTTTCCATAATTGACATTTTTTTAAAAGAAGTATGGACAAGAGCTTAGAAGTTTTACTTTTTTGTTTCATCTACTTTCTTTAAAGCTTATGTTCAAGTATTTTTTTCTTCTAAGTGTCCTCTTACAAAGTCCATACTTCCCTCTGGTGTGGTCTGTTTTCAATTCTTCTGGTAACAGCATGATTGATTTGTCCATATCAATGCCCATTGAATATCTGAGAGACCGCTATTAGTGACAGCATCATCACTAGTAGACAGTATCCTTTGGTGCACACACTTTGGGAGCATGTTGGTTTTAGAACATTTCACCTCAGTTCAGTTCAGCTGAAATTAAATTTAGGCCACTTCTTTCCACTTGCATTCGATACACCTGATTCATACCTCCAGGTGAGGTTTTTAATGAAAGACATATACCATACATTCTAGAAACTTTCACGTAGCAACAGAGGTAAGGGTGTAACGCATGCCAAAAATCACAATTCGGTACGTACCTTGGTTTTAAGGTCACAGTCTGGTTCATTTTTAGTAGATTAAGTGAACAACATGCAAAACATAAAACTGCTTATCTTTTGTATGAACAGGAACTGCTTTAATGACATTTAGACAGTTGAAAACTTTTGTTTTTTAGGAAAGTGCAGCATCAATAGTTTGTCTTCCTTTTAGGAAATAATTTAATTATTAAAGCAATAATTTGTTATTGCTTTGGCTCTTTCTGAAGAGCCTAGGAGAGGTTGTTTAAATAACACTGGAAGCTGTGTTTGCATCATACTAGTTTTTTCACGCTGTACTGATATTCATGTTTGTGTTGTACTATTTCAAATGAGTTAACAAGTTTGACATACTGCTAAAAGCATACCCGATCTCTGTTGAACAATAGCGGCACACTGCTTTCATCTTATAATAGTAATAATAGTAATAATAATGGATAGGATTTATATAGTGCTTTTCTGGACAGTCAAAGATGCTTTCCACTGATTCCATTATTCCACCTGTCTTTGTCTGTTTACATATTTCTCTGGGAAGTGAAATTTAATTCAATTCAATTCAATTTTATTTGTATAGCACCAATCATAATCAAAGATTATCTCTTGTTGCTTTACAATTCAAGACCGAGTCCTCAAGACTATACAGAGAGTAAACCCAACAGAACCACAGAGAGCAAGACCAGGGCGACAGGGGGGAGGAAAAACTTCTTTTAAGTTAGAGGTCATCCAGGCCTTTATGTCTGAGAGACAAGCATGGAATTTTGTTGAAGTAGTTCTTAAATCGTCAGGATTCATGGAGAGATACAGCTGTGTATCATCAGCATAACAATGAAAACATAAGCCATGTTTTCTTATTGTACCACCTAGACAGCATGTATAGTGTAAAAATTATTGGTCCTAGTATTGAGCTTTGTGGAATGCTGTGACTAAATTTAGATTGTGAGTGGCTGGTCATTCATATGTACAAATTGAAATCTTTCTGAGAAGTATGACTTAAACCAGTGTTTAGTGCAGTACTTTTAATCCCAATGGAGTGTTCTCATCTGTGTAACAGAATGTTATGATCGATAGTGTCAAAACTGGTTGAAAGCGGCACTGTGGAAGTGTTCCCAAACAGGAGTGAGTGCCTGTTGCACACTGCCAATCTGCACCATGCCCAAGCGCAGACCGTTTGGGAAATGTGAGTGCATCCGCGCCGCACTCTTGATCCTGGCGTGGTTGGAAGAGGTGAACAACGGCAAATCAGCGGGGGAGTGACGAGGGGGTCATTTGTGCATCTGTGCAACTTGGGCCAAACGGCCCTAGTGCCAGAGCCTGGGCTACACTGTATTTGTTTACAGAGTAGACATGTGTAGCGAAAGCATGGAAGTATCAGTTACATTTATTGTCCCTCACTTAATACTGTACAGTATGTTCCATGTGGGAACTCGGCATGCCCCTGTACCTTACCAAATGGTGCGTACCGAAAAATCTGAATTCAAATATATGTACCATTACACCCCTAAGAAGAGCCCATACAGAATACAGATATACAGATTTTAATATTATATTATGCACATCAATATTATACAGATCTTTTAATGTTTGTTAAACTACAGAGTATTCCTTGTTTTTACAATTATCAAATTAATATATGATTAGATAAATATAGTTTGCGTTTATTAAAAAATCACTAAATTATCCCACAAGCATGTGCTTTGACATTATCTTGTCAGGTACACAATTTTATTATTTGGATTCAAGGGTAAATACAGGGGAAGACACATTCATGAAGAGAAAAACTGCAAGATAAAAAGTGACAAACAACATAAGAAGACATAAATTCATTACTTAATTTCTAGTTGTCTTCTCCTGCATTATTCCCCCCTGATGTTTCTTCTGTTGTTGGGCCTTGTCTCTCAGCAGGCTGTCTCTCTTCTGCCCCTGCAGGTCAAACTGTGGTATGACAAAGTAGGCCATCAGCTAATCGTCACCATCCTGGGCGCCAAAGACCTTCCACCCAGGGAAGATGGTCGGCCCAGGAACCCTTATGTTAAAATCTACTTCCTCCCTGATAGAAGGTAAGAGTAGGAACAGTTACCATCAGCCACTTCACTCATTTTATGTCCTGTCAATTCCATTCAAACATAATAGTACGGTAATTATACATGTTGTCAGTGCAGATATAGTAGCTTTTGTTGTTTTTTGTGTCAGTGCTGAGACCTAAAAACAGTTTTTGTTGTTCACAGTTTTTCATTCTTTACTTCAGTAAACTGAGAAAAGGCAAAATAGGACATAAAATTGTGTGGATACTTGCAGATGGGTTGTGTTGACTTTGTTGTTTAAAGTTCACTGGTGCAGGATATCAGATTGCTCCTACCTGTGATGATGGCAAATGCAAGAAATGATTACGAAGATGCACTCACTGGACATTCCCATCGTCTCACCACCTTCCCCTGCATGCCACAGTGGTGTTCTCTGTGCAGTGTTGTGTTATTGATTTGTTTTATTCGTGCTCTTCCCTATCATGATTGTAAATAAAAACAGTTTGAATTATTGTTCCTCCAGTGACAAAAGCAAGAGGAGAACAAAAACAGTAAAGAAATCCTTAGAGCCCAAATGGAACCAGACGTTTATGTATTCGCCGGTGCACCGGCGGGAGTTTCGGGAGCGCATGCTGGAGATCACACTGTGGGACCAAGCCAGGGTGAGGGAAGAAGAAAGTGAATTCCTTGGAGAGGTAAGGAAATCACATCTCTCCTACTAGGACCCTCACTGACAATGTGTGGTTCCTCAGTCTATCCTCATGTACCTGTACAGTGAGTGCTTAAAAAAGCTCTTGGTCATTGCAAGAATTTTGGTCCCGTCTTTGTCTAATATATACAGGACAGAAGAGTTAAAATGAATTCACACACCTCAACAAGATGGATAAGGGGTACTGAGTGTGCTGTTACACTAACAGTTGTCTTTACTGAGAAAGCCTGTGTAAATCTGCACATTTTTAAGATTTAAAATCTCACCACTGCCTTCTGCTCCATGCAGATCCTGATCGAGCTGGAAACCGCGCTTCTGGATGACGAGCCACACTGGTACAAGCTACAGACCCATGATGTGTCATCCATCCCACTTCCACGTGCCTCCCCGAACTCACAACGAAGGCAGGTCCATGGAGAGAGTCCAACACGACGGCTGCAGAGTATGTAACACCGGCATCTTTCACAAACTCAAAAATTACTCACACACTCACAAGTAAAGCACCTGAGTGAAAAAGATAATGCTGGTTTTCTTTCACATTATACTGTATATCCTTAATATTTATGAATTTATTTGCTACAATTTTTTGAGGTAACCATAGCTAAGTCTATTTAGGTTTTCTTAGAATGTAGGTATTTCTGTGGTCACTAATTGTACTAATGCAAGCTTTGTGGCTTCAGCTGACAATTCTACCTGTAATAGTTCTGGGTCTTGAGTCAGTGAAACACCAAGAAAGACCTCACTCAATTTCTTCAAGTAAAGTGAGTGGGAATGTATATTAATAATTTTTGGCCATATATGCCGGGTACGGAAGTGAAATTGGACAGTGGTGTTTTCTTAATTATGCTGGAGCCTCATTCAGTATGTAGTACTTAGGTAAATATTACTGCCTCTCAAATATTTTATTTGATTAAGGCTGTAAGAGCTGATATGCATATTTTGTATTCATTATGTGTGTCACTTCAACATTACTGCTTCTACTTTTACAGACAAAGGCTCATATTCATACAACTCAGGTAAAGGCCCCTGCACTCACAAGGGGTGCTGCTCAGTGGAGCATTTGAGTGTTCTCCTGTCCTCTTGAAAAATGCATTCCTGTGCCCCAGTTCTCCCATCTTTTTCCATGAAGGATGCACGTTTCTGCTGCCTTAGATGGATTTCAATGTTTTGAGGTAGTGTACATTTTACACCACTCATTTGAAATCTACTCAGGGTGGCAGACACGTGCTCACTCCAGGGAAACGGAGATTTAGGGCACCGTGGTCTCTCCCTTTTGTGTATTCACCTGCCAACTATTTCACAGTCCTGCCCTGCAAACCATAACCATATCCCACAAAGATGCACTTGATCTTTTCCTATGTGATGTTCTAAACTCCTACACTATCATCCAGCTGTAGTAAATATAGTTTAATTTGACGATGGCTGCTTACTTTTCCTTTGTGCTGTATGTATTAGTCTGCCTCTTTACACTATTTTCCCTTTCAAAATGCACCAGCAGCTGCAACAGATTCTGCTTTGTCTGTGTTTGTGTGACGTATACTGTATGTGCATATTTTGAAATTATGCAATCGAATGTTGTATATGACTCTTGTGGTGGTACATTACAATACATTGCTAGTTTTACTTACAGTTTTAATTGTCTTATGGTAATATTCTTATTATCTAGAGCTGTATTAATGCTATCTCTAAAATAACCCTAGAATTATTAATTGTTGTGTTTGGTGACCAGATACTGGTTAAGAATCTTCAGAAGGCCCCTCTACTTACTGCTCACTGTACCGTTTCTAGTAGACACTTATGTCCTGCTTGCTTCCTGCTTGGAGAGGTACTGCCAGAGTGCAGCTCTTGTATTTCTGGAAAAGGACGTGTGTCCAGTTAATTTAAGTTGACTGAATGTTGAAGGCAGTTATGGGAGGGCACCTGTGAGGGGGGGAGGGGGGGGCACTTTAAAGAGTGGCTACTGTTGAAGAGCTGTATATCCATATTGCTTGTCTCACCATAACATGCAGGTTAGGTGAAGTTAGGTGATAAAACTAAGCATCATTAGTTACAAATGACGTAGTTATGCCCAACACCTAAAGTGTTTCTTGCTAGACAGTATTTCCATTGGGTGGGCAACATATTGATCTGAACTTTAACAATTAAACTTAGACATGATACAGATAAAGATGAATAAAAAGAGCAACAGCTGACTTTTTAAAATCTATGTCCCTATTCCCCTTCTCTTTCTGTCATTATGTATGTTTTTCGGCTCTTTTGTAAAGGATCCCAGAGGATAAGTGACAGTGAGATTTCAGACTACGATTGTGAAGACGGTGTTGGGGTAATAACAGGTAATATCCTTAACTCATATACGCATGCAGGCATATGAAACAATAACTAATGGGAGTAAATTCAACTGCATTACAGGTTCACCCAACATTGTAACCGCTGTCTGATTACATGTTTGTTTCTCTGCCAAGGAGAACATACTGAGTTGTTTTGTTTGTATTCTTGCAGTTGATTTTACACATTTCTACATCTCTCTCATACTTACCAGGCTTTAAAAGCTTACAGATACCTTTACAGTATATGTGATATTAGAAGGGTAAAATGCTGAAGCCCATCAGCAGCAGCAAAAGCACAAGGAGGGAGCAGTGAGCTTTCTTTCACTGCTTCTGCGCTGCTATTTGCTGTTCTCACTGAGGCTGTAGCTGTATGTAATGCTGCACAACAGAAAAAGAGACACAGCTGATACCAGTGAGAGAGCCAGAGAAAAAGACAAATGTGCCCACATCAGTCATCAACCTTGAAGAAAATGTGTCAAAGAGGAAGAAAAATTCAGATTGCTTTAGTTTTTAAAGATAGTTTTAGAAACAGTATGGCTTACTTCCTTATTAAATTAGTAAACATTTCTTTTTAATTTCACTTGAAGTGTAATCCATACCCTGTAGGACAACTGAAGTTGTACTGACCATGGTTATGGGACACAAACAGCTGCCTGCAATGGTCATTTAGCGTATTTCACATTACTACCAGCAGATCTAATTTAAGAAAAGATTACAAAAAAAAGAAGAAAGGGAAACAGAATCAGTGGCTGTAAAAAAAAAAAAAAAATACTAGACAGACATAAAGAGAAGAGCATCACCCTGGGCTTACTGATGATACCGTAGCTGAGGGGAATCCTATTTCAGCCTCTTTAACATTCTCATCAGCTCCTCACTGTCTCACCATGCCAGTCCCCTTCACTTCATTCACAATGAAGGGAAAACCCCTTCACTCAGCTCTGGTCGCACCTCCTCTTTACTCTGCCACATTTCAACTTACCCTGTAGTTTATTCTGACACTATTTCTTTCAAATAGGGGGAGACAACATTTATTCATGGAATTTGTCTTGTCCATATAGTGAGTGTTTTGGTATGTACTGAGTAGCTTATGTAATTCTCATTCACTGGAGCCAATAGAATTCTAAATCTGAAAAGTTTGACATTTACACAATATGTTTAATAATGATTTGTTTACCAGTGTTGTTCTCTTATTCTGTACTGATGCAGCTCAGTCTACTTGTTAATTTTCAGTAAAGGTTCTCATCTTTTTATGTGGTTAACTTACACTCATGCATGCATGTGTCGACCCCTGAAGGGAACAGCCAAAAGGAAAAGAAGAAGAAGAAAAACTTACACTCATGCATGAAGCTGCATGTCAAAAGGAAGAATAGATTTAATTTGGCCTCACATGAAAGTTGATTGTTCAACTGCAGGGAACTCTGTATGTAGAATTTAGTTTACAAATGGCACATTTTCCCTATGAAATTGAATATCATCATACTGAAGAAAATACTGTATATTACAAAGGCAACGCTTGTTTTCTTGTTTATAAAAAAATTAAGATATTGGGATATTCTAACTTTTGAAGATTTGAGAGTTAACCTGCACCGACATCTACATGGATGTTTTAATAGATTTGCTTTACACACCTTTGTCCAACAAAAATATTATTATCCTATTAATATGTCTAATTTAAGTACTAAAGGTCAACATTTTTTTATCATTACCTCTGGGTTTTTTTTTTTTTTTTTAACTTTTTGTGTCAGGATTTTCTCAAACTGGTTGTATTGTTCTATACAGTGCACTGAATATCAGTCAGCTTTAATAGTGCTAAGCATTGACCTTAACTATGGCTGCTAGCCATTTCTAATTATTGGTTGATGAATACTTTCAGGTTCAATGGACCAATCAGTATAACAGAGAAAACTTGTTACAGTATTTCAGATTTTTAAAGGCTATCTCCATGTTTATTTCAAAATGTTAACACAGTGCATGAAGTACACCTATATTAAAACCTAGTCTTAATTTTTGGAATATATAGTCAGCATTATAAAATGGAAAATCTGTCAGTTGTGCAGACTGCCATTTAGCCTTACTTTGTGAATGTTTGTTGCTTAATACTTGATTTTGTTTACTAATTAGCCACACTGATTTAACTGAAGTCAAAGTAGGAGGGATTATATGAATATTGCATTTGTTTTGTGTTTTAAATAATTAAATCAGGATGTTTGGTGTCAGAATATTTATAAAGAACCAGTGAATGACAGCTTCACTTGATCTTCATTCATCTATTTTTTATCCGTTGTGATTTTTACAGACTACCGTCCAAATGGCAGAGACTTCCAAAGCTCCACCTTATCCGTACCTGAGCAGGTGATGTCATCCAACCACTGCTCTCGGTCGGCTGATATAAACCGGGCACGGTCACGCTCCCCCAGTGTTCCCCCACCCTCTAGGTAACTTCTCATCCCAACACTGTACTGATTGCTAATTTTGCAGTACACATTGTGTTTTGTTTTGTTAATATTGGTTTTGTTTTATAAATATTTACAGTTTTATGTTGTTGGAAGAAATTAGAGCTCTGAGAATGTGAGTTTGGTAGCTTATTTCAAAGTGATCATTATTTATTATGAAAATTATGGCTAATTTCAATTTTGGACACTGGAATTAGCCCTTTGGTTGTTGCAGTTGGTACAGCTGTATACATCACTTTATGATACAGTGCTTTTCACCTTTAGTCTAAATGCCTCTCTTAAAAAAAACAGTGTGTCCCCTGTCCAGAAGGGGACACACTGGTGTGTGGTATGTGAACTTCCTGAGGGGTGATCCAGTCCACTTCTGTCACACAGCAGAAGTCTGGACCAGGCCTATGATGTTAGGCCTTCTCAGTACAGCTCCTCCACTAGAGTGGATGACTGCAGTGTTTCTGAAGAGAACTACTCACCTGACAGGTACAAAAACATTACAGCTTAAACTTGTGTACAGATGCATACATTCTCTCAAGCATGCATGCAGCACAAGTGGGAGCTGACCAGCAGATGTGGAGAGAGGTGTTTTTGTTTTTATTGGCTTCTCTTTTCTGCCTTCATTTCTGATTTTGCCATCTTTATGGAAGAGGTGGTCAAGGGGGAAGTGGTCAGTTATCCTTCATCGGCACTTATTTTTTGTAAGGGTTGGAAAATGCTCCAAGAGTCCAATCATAGCCTTGGCACTGCCAGGCTGCAGCTACTTTATGCTGTCCAATTAACTTTATTTGATATTTCTGAGGCTTGGCCTAAATCAGTGTCAGAGGCAGAAAATGCACTTATCTAAATTGTCTGGGACAGTGTTCACTTTGCTGCTTTAATTAACAACGTTTGGTTATTTATTGAAAACCGTTGAAAATGACACGGGAATGAGTCATAGGGAATCTGGAATTGTCCCAGGACGCCTGCAGTATTAATGTACACATACTCTGTTGTACTCTGTTGTAAAAGCTTTTTTGAGACTTCTGTTTTGTTAAAAAATATTTTTTTACACTATGCAGAGGATTGGTGTGTTTTCTTTGTTTGTATTGCTACTTTTGGAATGCTCTTCAAATTCAAACTGTAAATAAAGAAATCTTACTGTATGTATAATTATGTTTAATCATCCAAACGAAAGTGCCACTGAGCAGGTTTAAGTCTTAGATTTTGGTCTGTTCTGGTCTGCACTGTGAGTTACTTCTTGGTGTACCACTTTCATCTGTGTGTTAAAGCTGAAGAAGGCATCTCCTCACCATCCTATTTCTCAGCCTCTCTTATCTTCCTTGCCTGTTTTTCCTCTATGAAAGTGTCACATCAACCTTTCCCATGAGCTTCCTTGGTCTCTTTACATCCTTTTCTTTGAGAAATATCTCATTCTCTTTCCTTCAGTTTTCACACCCCTATCTGTCTGCCTATGGTTCTATCTCCAACTCGCTCTCTCTCTCCTTCCCTGCTCCTCCTCTGCTTCTTCTTCAGCACCATCTCAAATCCATCTCTGTCTTCTCTCCTCCCTCCATGTGGTTGCAGCCATTTTCTCACCCTACCTCGAACCAGACATACTCAGCATCCTGATGATCCTCAACAGGACCCCAGGTAGACCTTTACCCAAGCATGCATGATGCCCCATCTCTTTTACCTTACCTTATTCACACCTCCATACTTTAAAATATATCGTAACCCCCTTATGTACCAAGACTGCCCTGATAAAGGCTTGTTTGCATATAATAAAGCCTTTATTAAAGCTTTCTTTGTATGTCAATCTAAAGGTACTGGTATGTTGCTTGAATTTGTTTCACTCAGCCTTATTATTGCAGTGAATTAAGGGGTTCAAATATTTCACCACATGATTTGTAGATACACTGTAAGGTCACTTGATGTTATTATTCAGTGCCATCACATTTGTGTTGTAATGTTTAAGTGCACATTTTTCTGCACAGTATGAAATATACAAACAATGTGAGGTACTGTTTAGTAGAACGATACCTTGAAAAGATGTGTGACTCTTGCCATAGTCTTTATCCATCCATTATCAGCATTGCTTATTTTCCGTTTTCATCATTTCAGTCATGATCATCTAAACATGTGTCTAAACAGAATTGACCAGGTGATAAAGTGTGGGTTCTAGAAATGCAAGTATTTATTTTATCTTTTCATCCCATTCATCAAATGGAAGACTTTGACAATACTGAAAATGGATAACTGCTTTTTGATTATGAACATTTGTCCAGCAGAGGCGATTTCCCCAACAGCGTGAAGACACATAAGACTTCAGTTTTAAAAGATTTTACGGTGGACATAATCACTATGGACACAGTCCATGGGATAGTTTGTCTGTATTCAGAGTAGAGAATGAGTGATGAAATTCAAAAAAGTTTTTAGACCTCCTTTGCAGGCTTGTGTATTGTTTCCCCTCCTGCTGACAGAAAATTAAAATGTTGACCAGTTGTGATATTTTTTCGCCAGCCGCAACCACCGTGTGTACCCAATCTGCCGAGAGGAAGCAGTCAGGTTACTGCGTTCCACTAGGATGGCCCGCGCCTATTCCGAGGGTGCCTACTCCTCCGACTATGACTATGAGAGGTATTGATATGCACTGCCACTGCATCTGTGCATCCGCCATCTTGTGGTCCCCTCAAGTTGTCCGTCGTCCGTCTTGAAATATCCGTAATTGTTTATGTGATGACAGAAAATGATATCCTGGCTGATATCGCTTTTTGTGGAAGTGTCATCACAGCTCTGAAGTTGTGTAGGTGTAATGACACAACTGCCTCTATGTGTTGAGGCTCAGAGCTATTTGTGTTGCTGATGTCAGCTAATATATACTGACTGAGTGGTTATTCAGTAAAGAGTTGGCCAGCATCTGACTGTTTCTTTGTTAATGTCTTTGTTTATGTACCCATGTACACTATCCCAGCAGCAGTTTGTTGATCAGTGGTGTGCGTGATCCTTAGTGTCTTTTTTTTGTTGTAAACTGCTATCAGCAACTGCTTTGCTACTGTACACTGGCATCTCTGATGCATTGCTCTGGGCTTCACAGTAGTTTTGTAAATACAGTGTTTGCCCTTTGGCTGTATGCTGTATGTCTGGCCAAAAAAGCTGCCAGACCATTCAAAGCAACGACACAAAGCCCTGCTAACACCCATCCATCTCCAGGATTCACGCCAATGTCCTGGTGCACCAGGAAAAAAGGAGAACTGTCACTGGCCCCTCCAATGAAACCTGGCAAATTACTCTACTTTTCCTTCAAAGTCTCCACTCTTGCCATCTGGCTTTCAGTCAGGAGTAACATGATGTTTGTGCTATTTCTCCCCTCTCCAAGAGGAAAAAAGTGATGAGTCCTCAGAACTCAGCCTGTCTATAGCCTAGATAGCCACTAATGAAACTTCTTGTTCTCCTTTTGTTTCCATTTGTATTTAAGAAGGAAGGTATCTGGCATCTTGGTGTATACAGAAAATATTTGTCCACTATGTCCATCCAGATAATGCAGTGGCAATTGAGAACTGAAAAGAAATTTGGACATTAGAGAGAAATAAACAAACAAACGTAACATTCAATTTACTGTAAATCCTTTATCCCTAGTCTTATAATGAGAACTCACCAAAGATTATGTTAATCATCCCTAAAAAACATTATAGATCAAGAATGATAAAGCTGTTTAATGGTCATTGTCTGTTTTCCTCAAAAAAGCTAAAAAAATCTCCTCTACTGGACAATCTGTAACCACTGCCAAGAAGGTTTTGTCATCACGTGGATTTGTTTGGTTGTCTGTTCCACTAAATTTCAAGGATCCATAAAAAAGAGTGGAGCATAACATTTTTAATGTTTTTTCTAACATTGCAAAATAAACTGTTTTAATGAATTCAAACAAGGGGCCTTGGGGGAGGTAGACACACATTTACCGATGCCTCCAAACTGTAACCCTACCCTATGCCTGCTCCAAATTTTAATGGGATTACCCTTACTCTGCTGCTTCACTACATTAAATTAATGTCAGCTTGCATCATTCTATTGGACAGACAGACTAATAAAAACACGTGGGACCTTGGCAGAAGTATGCAGCTCTAACCCTCAAATGCTTATTTGACCTTCTGTGACAATGAGTGACTTTTCTAAACTGATTGTTATGAGTCGGGTTGTTTTTTATAGGAACACAGTTCTCACCAATATTTGTTATCAAGACAGTGTGTGTTACAGAATTAAAGTTGTTTAAATGTGATGTTACAATTGCCATTTTTATTAAACATAAAACCTAAGGCCTTTGACGAACTCATATTTTTAAATGAATAAATAATGTGCCAAGCAGTATATGTACTTGATCTACCCTGTGCAAAAATGTGTCATGTTAAAACCCTCATTTTCCTTTGATGTGTGGTGTAGCTTTCTGAAAATGTTTTTGATCCTCTGCAAGTGTAGACATTAATCCTGTACAACTGAACTGAAAACCTCACCTGCTTTTTTCCCACCAGCTGTTCTTTGGCCAGATTTTTCTTTATTTTCATTGTGCCAAAATCTTTCAGTAACATATATATCACGCCACATGCAATACAAACTTACACCTCACTTTTCCTTCACATGTCACTCAGAGAAACTGCAAATGAACACCTACTCTTCACTTACAGAAATACAGCACAACCCTACCAGTTCTTCACACCCTGAGGACTTCACAGCCACCTCACTACAAGGATCACAAACCACACAGGACCCCTCTGTCCATGCTGTTCATCTTTAAAATTATGCAACTCAGGTCCTCATGGAGGATAGCAGACACAGCTGTAACGTTGAAACCCAATTCAAATCTTTACATGTAAGATGAAACGTTTCATAACATCTGAAGTTCCAGGTTCAGTGCCCAAAGAGCATGTTAGATGGCATGAAATAAAACTGATGAAATGAATCCAAATGGTTGACTTTCAGCATTAGGTGCTGTCTACTGTTATCTGAGAGTTGCCGATTGATCTTATCCTGTTATTAACTACAAAGGACCGTACCCTCAATTTTGTATGTTTTAATCCATTTACTGCCAGGCCTGTATACTTGACAATACTGCCCACAGGCATCCCATATATTCTGCAGCATTACGTATTTTAGAATATTTTATCTTTCTTCACAAGTAGCAAACTAAATGCAGTAAATACTTAAAACACAAACAATGTATATGTTCGAGTTTGGTGAACAGTGAACATCATGTCTGTTTTCAAAATGTGTACAGAGAAAAATTAAAAATATGCCTTTAGATTTTTTTTACTCACCTGGAAATCATGACTATGTGCTAAAAGTATTTCTGTACCTGTAGGAAGAATGGTCTTATTGATCTTTATTTGGCCTAAAGCAGAAAACAGTCAATCTGAAATATTGATAACTGGGGTACCATTTGCAAAATTTCTGTCAGTAATGAAAAGTAAATGAATGGGTTAATTCATACACAGCTCCAAGTCTGGTGCAACAAATTTGTCATCGCTCTACATTGTGCACCCTGCCAGCATACTGTCCATACCCTATGGGGTCCCACTGAGTGCCTGCCTATCTCTCAATAACCTCTGTAGGAACCACGGAGCCATGGATAGGCACGAGTATCACATCAGGTCCCGCTCTGCAGACCAGCGGCCCACTATAGAGCGCCCCACATC
Source organism: Pseudamia nigra (assembly GCA_029823295.1). Classification (NCBI taxonomy): domain Eukaryota; kingdom Metazoa; phylum Chordata; class Actinopteri; order Kurtiformes; family Apogonidae; genus Pseudamia; species Pseudamia nigra. Next base: position 2,695 of record JAQQAE010004786.1, on the reverse strand, counting down.
CCGCTCGCGCTCCACTGAACGCCCCCACGACTCTTCGCTCATGAGGTCCATGCCGTCTCTGCCATCTGGGAGATCTGCCCCCCCCTCACCTGCCTTGACGAGGTGTGACCCAGAATGGAGTCAATAACGATTCAACATAGTCCAGTAGAGTTTTAGTTGTACAATCATTTGTCTGATGTGTAGCTGTTTTGGCTTATTTGGGCATGCTAACGCTAACCCTACTAAAGAGTAACTAAACCAAGTTATACTGATAAATTATGTAATTTGTAGTATTTTGGCTTGGAAGTTAGCTGCCTACCTTACACAAATGGCATATTAGGCTCCATATCAGGTAGGTAGCTTACTGACACTGCTTACTGACAATCCATTAAAGTGGTAATCAGCCAAAAAGTGTGTTCTTTCCTTACAGTAGCTGCACCTTTGTTTAATGTTTGTATAACTAAAACTATGTTGAACTAATCCAGGACAGACCCGTCCCATGAGTTCCCACCTGCCTCAACCCTAACTAACTCACAGAATGAGCCAGAAATGCCGCATCACTACCACCAACCTTCCTCCTTCCCAACACCCCGCTCCCTCCGTTCACCCCACTCACCTACCCTTCACAACTACTCCACCTCTTTATGTTTGTCCCCAAAAGCTCCAGTGCTGTATTTTCTTTCCACATGTCCCGGGCACAATCCTGACAGTGTAGATAGAGTGCTGATTCGTTTTAATTTGGAACACACTGCTCATACGCTTGCGTGAGTATAGCAGTGATGGACCAACATTTTCTTTTGATTTTATTACTAACATCAATTGATGCCGTATACTTTGTGATGGCATTCTGTTTTTTTGTGTTTGATTTGAGTTCAAGCCTTTTGGGGACAGTCTGAACGCATGGTCACACTAGTCTGCTGTTTCTGCATTGAACTCTTTTCTTCTTGCAGCTTGATGAGTCAACTGTACATGCGATTCACACCTGGCATACTTTTTATTGCAGCTCAGTTCCTTACAGTTGATGTATCCCTCCTCCACCCCCATGCCATGTGCCAAACATCATTGCTGTGTGTCTTGGTTTATATGTGATTTTCAATAATCAAAAGACTTCCTTGCAAAGTAACTATATGCATCTTGTGTCTGTGTCAGCCTACATGGACCTATGTCGCACTGTCATCAAAGCCAGCATTATAATCATATAAAAAATACATCATTTTAAAACAATTTATATCACTGATTATGTCCTGTTGAGTCTGGCAGTGTAAATTAACTCATATTATAGCAATGTACCTTAGGTTGCATAGAAAGATTTTATCATTATGTGTCTATATTCACTTGTAGCAGATAAATTACTTGTTAGCTTTACTCTCTGCAATCAAACATTTAGTAATCTTCCTTTTGCATATCACTTACAATATTTGTGATAGGAGTTCACCATGACCAGACCCTACATCCACTACCTGCTGATTCATAGTGTATGTCTCACCTCCATGTCTGCTGCTTATTGTCACATAGGGCACATCCTCGTAGTGGATCAGTCCAGACCAGTCCCACCAGTACGCCGATGTCCAGCAGAAGAGGTCGACAACTTCCGCAGCTTCCATCCACAGGAAAGGACAGAAGTAAGTCACCAGGTTGTTTTCTGTTGCTGTTACAGCACAGAGGCTCACAGACATTGGAACTCAGTGTGGACATTTTCAGAATGAGTATTGGTACCATTTAAGGTTATAGTTTTTATTTGGTGTGTTAAACATTGGGGTTGAGGAGGAGCTTTGGATATTCAACACTGGACTGATCATTTTGTCTAATAAATGCTACAGATTAGATCATATACTGTCGTTGATTTACCTCTGTTCTTTTATGTTCCATCGGTGATTACATCCATAACATCTCTACTCGGTTCCTTTTCCATTTCTCTCTCAGAAGATGGAGACGAAGGAACAGAGCCTTGTGAAGGTCTGTACCTGAATGTGTGGGTTTAGACTCTCAGAATGGAAGTGCTTATGGAAGCATTCCTCACTCTGATGGCCAAAACCCTGCCTGCAATGGTGGGTGGCAGGGTTTACTATGGGACAAGCTTTCCCAGTCCTTCTTGAACCCCCCTCCATTGCAGCACATATGTGTTTAATGTACAGCTTAGATACCCTGTCTCGTTGTTGTACTTCCGCTGTCTAGCGTCCACTACTGACTGTGCTAGTGTTGTGTTCAAATGTAGCATCCTCATATCTAGTGATGAAGTAGATCTCGATGTTTGTATGTAGTCATCTGGAAATTGTTGAGTCATTATTTTGAGTGCTGAGATACTTCACCAAGTCTACTACAACACCTTTTGTGTGAATATTCTAAATAAGTTAATAATGTTCCAGGCTTTCACTTACAATTAAGGTAAAACTTGTTTGAACCTTCCACACCTTGACAACTGCAGTGATGTTTTCAGTCATGTTGGTTTGTCAGGACTTTCATTACAAATGTTTTGCTTTGTACCCACTTGTGATCATAAGGAGAACTGTGCTAGAATAATTCATTTCACTTGTGTCTTTGAATGAGACACTGTGAACAAGAAGCAAAGATTGGAAGAGCTGTTTAGTGATTGCAGGGAATGACTGGGACAAAGATTGAGGGGGGGGGGGGGGCTCAGGCAGTAATGGAGAACTTGTCAAAGCACTCGACTAACTCGTTCATCGTTTTCAGCAACCATGAGGGCTTTCCCTGTCTT
>JAQQAE010004785.1:0-18349 GCA_029823295.1 Pseudamia nigra | reverse complement strand
CGGCTGTGGGGTGCCGCTAGGGGGAGCCACTAGGCATGTTGGGGACTTATGGGTTTTGTTGGGGAAAGACGCATTGGTGTTCTTAAGATAAAATCTGATTGTGGCTGCAACATTAATTTTGCTCTAGATTGAGAATTAGCACTGACAGCAACAACCGCGACAATGTAAGCTAGCAGAAGGACCGTAAGGGAAAATTAGCCTCCACAAAAAGAACACAAAGCAAAAAAAAATTATGTATAAAATGGCCAGAATATCCAGACATCAACTAACGAACAATATCGTAAAAAGGAAATAAAAATACCGATAAAATTAACAAAATAAACGAAAAATTAGCAAAATATTCAAGGCAATACTAAGAAATGAACAAATGCAAGAAAAATGAACTAAAACTTAACATCTAAAAAAGAAAACGAGCTACTTACCCACAACATAAATAAATCAACAAATAAATATCCAGAAAAAGAGAATATCGACAAAATTAACCGCCAAATAAACAAAAGTTAAAAAAACGAAATATTCAAGAACAGAAATTGACAAAACAAATGCAACAAAATGAACTAACAAAATTTAAAAAAAAAAGAAAAAAAGTACTACTTGTCATTAATTTAAAAAAAAAAACTGACAAAATTATGCAGGAAAAATATCAATGACAAAAATAAAGAACGAACAATATGCAATAATAGCATTGGCAAAATTAACATAAGAAAATGAATAAACTCTCCACAACGTAAATAAAGATAAGATAATCAACAGAATGAATAAAATAAACGGCAACATGAACAGACATAACAAAAAAAATGAACAAAAACAAAATGAACAGTGTCCACAAACTGAAAACCCCAATTTTGGGAAAGTCTGACTAGCGTTACAGTAAAGTATAGCAAATGTCGTACAGCGATAAAATTATCGTACTGTTAGCATTGATCGTACACTGGGTAAATTATGGTCAATATATGGTTGTTGTTCTTCTTTCGGCTGCTCCCCTCAGCGGTGTTGCCCTCTGTTTCGGTATTTCCTGATTTTTTCGCTCTCTGACACACAAACCCCTCCCTGTGTGTTAGCTAATGTTGCACTGCTCTGCAGGGGAAACAATGAATTGCCACATCCCAGCGGCTCGACGTCTCCTCTGTTAGGAGAAGTCGAGCACAAAAAGTTGAACACACACCGAGGTCGGTGTCAGCAAACCCGGTTACCCTCACATTTCTGAGGCTAACACAGCAGTTAGCATCATCGGCTAGCCGGCGGGTTAGCATCCTCCACAGCGTTTTCAATAAATAATTTCTGAATGATTCGAAGCGGCGGCGGTGACGCCTCACACGCACGAATCAAATTGTACAAACAGCATAAACAGAAAACCCATGTCGCTTACCTGCTAAACTGGTCAAGCAGTGATTGAGTCCTTTATATCGCCGTCAGTGCTCCGTAGGAGTGTACCGTGCAGGCTCGCAGGGCAGCAGCAGACGATGCTTCGTCTTCTTCCTGTATGTCGGTGAATTTACCCAGCCGTCACCGCGCAGCGCTTCCGCCCTTGTTCGCGCAACTAATTCCTTTCCCTTATAAGGAGTGAGACCAGAAGACAGCAAAAGAAAAAAGGATCAAAGTACGGCTTTCCTTCCTCCTGTGTCAGATCTGTATGCCCCGCGGATCAAGCATGATGCCATTTGTTTTCCTTAAAACACTCTAGTCACTGTAGGAAAACAAACAAAGCGTCATGTGCAGCATGTTTCTTTGGAGGCAATAAAAACAAAACTCTGCATAATAAGTGAAAACCAACCGATAGTACAAAACATTTATAAAGGTTGTAATACATTTTTTATATTCAAACCGTAATAACTTCTTATTATAAGATAAGATAGGACTTTATTTATCCCACACGGGGAATTTTTTTGCAACAGCAGAATACAAGAATGAGACAGAGAAGCTGTAACTATATGCATGTGTTTATAAGCAGTGACACGCTTTGCACGTGTGTTTACGTTTGTTGAAATATGGAGTCATCATGAACAAACTCCAAAATCAACCAGAGATGAAGGTATTTGTTTCCTTAAAACACTCCAGTCACTGAAAGAAAACAATGCATCATCTGAATCATGTTGGTATGCAGAACACATGTCAGCTGTGAATGCATGTTTGGTTATGTCTTGTCCTGAACATGTTTTCTGACTTCTCCTGCTCTATGTGTGTAGGTCGTCTGCATCTTGCCTCCACATGTTCTGTCAAAAAGCCCAAAAAATGCAATACTGTATGCAATTTGTTAATTTTTGTCAATACTTTGATGGTTGTCATATTTTTTCATATGTATAAATCGAAATAGACAATTCCTGTGTATCTTATTATCCTCAAGCAGAATATATGAACTCACATTAACTCACAATTACTGCATATAAATACAGTACATGGATTGTTACTGCTTTCATTAAATTACAATATGTTGTTATTATTTTTTACAGTTTGGTCAGTACTGTGATCATTTTATTTTTTTCATTTTCTTCATTTTACTTAACTTGTTCTTATGCATCTTCTTAACCTCATGCAGAAAACATGCACTAATATACAGACTGCTTATGTGTACATGCATTGTTACCGTAATCAACATATTATGTTCATTTTTGATAATTTTGGTGATTCTTTTGTTCAGTTGGTGTTATTAGTGCTTATAAATAAATGAACCGCGACTACTTACCATACGTAAACTTATTCCAGTTTAAACATGAATGTTAAAGGCTTCATTTTTTACAAGTAACATGTCTAATCAGAGACATTGAATGACAACATTTCTCATGTTTAATTGAAATCCTGAAAAATAACTACACTGTTGACATCTGTATAAAGAACCATGTAAATGAAGGTCATTGTTCATACTTCATGTATATGTCCAGGTGAATTCTTGTCTTTTACTGCCCTGTGTATGAAGATGTGAGGGATGTGTCTTTGTTCCAATCTGTGTTTATGGTAATTTATTTTGTCCAGATCAGGCATCGACAATCTTTACAATCGAAAAAGCTATATTTAGACAGAAAGTAAAAACACGTGTTAAGAGCCACAAAAAATATTTGAACCCTTTCTGTGCAACATAACATGATGTGCATTTCAACTGGCAATGTGTCAGTGTTTTTTTTTTTTTGGTCATTTGTGTTGACCTTGTTTATTAACTTGTTGATGTTTGCTGTTTTTAGTGATCATCTTCATTGACTTGATAAATTTGTATATTATTTTTCCCTTTTTTGATACTGATTTTGGTCATTTTTTGTCATTCTTGTTCATTTCACAGATTATTTAGTACATTTTTTTGTTCTCCTTGGTTGATTTTATTTCGAATTTTATTCATTGTTTTGAAAATTTTGCTTTTTTTCTTTTATATTTCAGTTATGTATCCACAAAATTAACACTATAATTCTTCACTTGATTATAGTGTTAATTTTGTAGATTAATTTTTCCTTTTTCTCATGTTTTGTTCCTTATCTAATTCAATTTTTTTTCTCATTGTTGATTTTGTAGTAATGTGGACTAGACAAAGCAACAGCGGCCACTGGGAGGGGCATACGAGACACATGTGGCCCTGGAGACGCAGGTTGTAGAACCTTGGTTTACAACCTGAGGACCAAGGTTCTGCAGGAACCTTGTGAAAACTGTGGAGTGTGCATCAGGAGGGGATCTGAGCAAAGGCACAGCATATTAAAATAAATAAATAAATAAATAAATTTGTGACTGAGCTAAAAAGGAAATGGTGGTTTTTCAAGTGAAATGTAATGAAGAGTTTTGACCACTGCATGTCTCCGGTGTACTATAATCTCATGAGAGTTGGACGACAAGATAATAGATAATCACTCAGAAGTATTATATATGACCAGTTATTTTAAGAATCAAATGTTTTGCCCTCTTATAGAGTAGAATAGAATATAATAGGTCTTTATTGTCATTGCAAAGCACAAAATTGTACAGTGCAACAAAATTTTGTTTACCTCTGTGAGGTGCCCAGTATTTACAGACATGAAACATCAACATTAATCTAAACTATAACAGGAACTGCCAAACAAATAAATAATATATCAATATGATACGTTAAAACCGCACAGTGCAGATATGAAGTAGGCAATTATGTGCAGTCGTGCAAATTGGTACCTTATATACAGTAAATTGTTTACGTACACAGCTGTGTGGGTTTACAAGCTTACAGAGAGTCTTTAACATGATTTAGAGCAGGTACAGCTCTGGGGAAGAAGCTGTTTTTTAGTCTGGTTGTGTGGGTGGAGAGAGCTCTGTAACATCTACCTGATGGCAGCGGTTGAAACATGACTATTTATTAGCCTAAACCAGGGGTGTCCAATCATTGCCAGAAAGGGCCAAGACACTGCACATTTTCTTTCCAACCAGTCTCTTCAGCAGGTGATTTCACTGAATTCCTTCCCACTGGTTGCAGTTCAGTGAAAACACCTGCCTTAGTGAGTGGCTGAAAAGAAAACCTGCAGTGTCTCGGCCCTTTGTGGCAATGATTGGACACCCCTGGCCTAAACGCACAAAAAAGTTGCAACAAATGCCTTTCACTACTTCCTGACCTTTAAACATACCAAATATTTTACTACACCTCCTTGAATCATCACCTTATCATGGTGAAGGGGTTTGCATGCCTGAGTGATCCTACGAGCTATGTTGTTGGGGGCAATTCGCCCGTCCTTAGTAGGGTCTCCCAAGGCAAAATGGTCCTCGGTGACAGTTCAGAGTAAGAGCGATTCAGAAGACCCTTATGACTATGCCTTCCTGTGGGCCCACCACCTGCGGGGAGGGTCGTAAGGGCCCGGTGCTGTGTGGTTTGGGTGGCAACTGAAGGTGGCGGCCTGGGTGGTCCAATCCCTGGTGGCCAAAACTAGCTTCGACTGGGAGGAGGCCCTGGGGCAGACCCAGGCCACGTTGGAATGCCTGGGGGGACCCCCCAGAGGAGCTGGAGGGGGGTAGCTGAGGAGAGGGAAGTCTGGAATTCTCTGCTTAGGCTGCTGCCCCCGTGACCATGACCAGGATAAGCGGAAGATGACGGATAGATGGATGGATGGATATCTTACTATGACAAGAAATTCAATTGAAAAAAGTGGATGATGCCTTTTTTTTTTAACAGGTGATTTAATTGTTTGAGGCATAAAAAAAAAAATCAAAGTACAATCTGAGTTACCAGTAAAGGATTAAAGAGTCACAAAGCCATGTCATCATGACTGAATATATTACATCTTACATGAAGCCTTCACACATTATCATCACTGCATCCATCACCTAAGAGATGTGTTAATGATGCAGCAAAGGGCAAACACTGGAGATAATGGGGTAATAAAAGTCAATGAGGAAAACGAATGTGAATGGGATAACGGCTTCGGTCAAGAGTCTTGGCTGTGGACTCGGATATATAAATGTTTATCCTTACACACAGGCGATAAACAGGATGAAATATGGAAATAGTGCAGTTTAATAGAGGTAGTTGAGCATTGAGCCTTAACCTCCAAGTGTTGTCCTGCAGAACGCACAGAAAATTCAGTGGTGGGTAAACACAAACACTTTTACTTCATAATTTTAATGACTCAAGTACAAGTAGGCGTATTCATAAAAATAAGTACTTGAGTACGCGTTAAAAAAAGGTTGTCATAAAAAACTACTTGAGTAACGGTGTGGTTGTTCATTTTTGTTAGTTTTCTCATTTTTTGTGTATTTGTTGATTTTCCTTTTCTCAATTTTCTTGCTTATATTGTAGTTTTATTCATTTGCTTCATTTTGATCATTTTTGGTCATTTTGTTATTGTTAATTTTTTCAATTGATTTTTTTTTTGCTTTGTTCAGTTTTATTTGATCCTATTTGTCAATTTGTTGATGTTTTTGTCCCATTTTGGTATGTATTTTTTTCAATTTTGTTGGTTTAATTGTACATTTTTATTAATTTTCTTGATTATGTTTTCTATGCTTTTGCTGTTTCAATTATTTCATTGACTTGAGTTTATTTTGTTCCTTTTCTGTTAATTTACTTGATTTTTTTGTATATTTTATTCTCATCTGTTGGAGCTAATTTTTTTTCCACATTGTATGTTTTTCAGCATCACGTCTCATGGGCAAATTCTGTGGCTGAAGGGAGACAACATGGCAAACAAACCTAACATACAGTTTTTTGTCAAGTGTTTGACATAAAATCCATACTTTTATCATCAACAAATTACAAAGAGAAAAACATCAAGAACAAAATGAAACATTTTATTTTAATTTACAGATTTTCCAGTTGCATCAGGTCTGGTCAAACAGAAACAATGAGCAAATCCTTCACTAAAACCTTTCAAGTCTTTTAAGTTAAACTCTGTATCCCTTCATTGAACAGTTGCTTTATATTCTCTTTGTCGGCCTTCACAGTGAACTCCCATCAGTCAGGGGCATTTGCCGTGACTCATATTTCTGTAGCCTACTTGTAACAGAGGAACAGTTGAATTTTTTTGTAAGGAGTATAAACTGGCCTTGAAAGCATATTCTTTTGGAAATCTTCATAAAAGGTTGCCAGATAAACAATATGCAGCCTCTGAATTGCTAGGAATGAGTGAATCAACAGCCGATTTACTTCTCCAAAACATTTTCCTATGATGTGCAAAAAACACTGGAAGAATATTAGATTATTTCAAAAGATGGCATTTTCTTTTTGACAGTGTTGGCACTTAGGTGCACTTGATTTTAGTTTGTTAGCAAAAGTTTGCCAGATGAATTTGACAACAAATGACCAGAAGTACTGACACCAGCATGAGACAACTAAAATGTAAATGATTGCTTGAGTCACGCAGAGTAAAGGCTGAAATAAACCAATGATGTGCACTATTAAACATTCAACAATCAAAAAAAGTGACTCAAAATACAGGAATTGACTCACAGGTTAGTTTCACATTCTGCTGGTAAATTAACCAACATGTTAGAAGGAAAATGTATTTGGTTCAACGTTTTCCTTAACACAGTACAGCCCTGAAACAGCCCATATCACCGCTGATACACGAGTTGAACATGACAGAGTTAAATGTGTGCGGCTCTTTGTGTATCTAAAGCAGTGATCAAACATCCCTCGGCTCAACCTTATTGTTCTAGTTCTGTTTTCAAGATTTAGCACAGTTTGAGGTCATTTTGGAAACATGGCTCAACTACTTTTTGTCATGCAACGGTTCCCATTTCATCAAATTTGGGGAGCTCAATTTCTAAAAAAAAAAAAAAAAAAAAACAAACCAAAATGAGTGAAACTTAAACCTTTGCAATTCACAAATGTTAAACTCAGCAAGTTTAAATTCAGTCAGAATTCCATCTTGGAAAGTCAGAGCAGCTCCAGCAACCCTGACTTTACAATTCAATATGGCTGCTAGTAGAAACAACTGATTGAAACAACGTGTATTAGCGGCTCTGCAGAACAGGTCGCATCTGTTTGGGGAACGCGCGTCAAACGCTCGGCCGCGCCAGAAGGGAGAGCTCACGGCTCGCCTCCTCTAGCGGCTGTCAGTGTGACAAACACCCTATAGTTGAATTTATTCAAAATACAAGTTGCTCCGATGTATTTGTCGCTCCCCTCGCCAGACTATGCAAAAACACGTGACTTTTAATCTGGAAAATATGAGACTTCAGTCATACATAAAGTAGTGTTTAATTTTTTTCCCTTGCAAAATGCCACATACAGATGTTATCATGTAGAATGCACATGGGTTTGGAAGTTGTCTATGCTTCGAATGAGACAGCTTTCCAGTAGGTATCCATGTTTTTCTGACTTCGGAGCTGTAAAGCGATGAGCTTGGATCTTGCGTCTCTCTGAGTTTCAAGGTAACTCGAATGCACCATTGCATGCTGCTGTTAATCTCCCTATCCATATTTAAATTAAACGCAAAATGAATATACCTTCAGCCTGTGCCAGTGAATGAACCTTTTAACTTTAACAAATCATAAAATTTACAAAACTTTAATTTTGGCTGAATTTGCCTAATTATATTTAACTTTTCAGGAACTCGTTTTCACAGATTTGCTTCCATAGAGTTCACCCCTTTGAAACAAGATAAAAACAAATCATGAAATCAAAGTACGTCAAAATCTAACAAGAACCTAAAGATTGTGAGACAAAACAAACCTAATGATTCAAGCAGCTGTTACATTAATGAACGTTGAGGTGAGTGAGTCCTCTGAAACCCATGTGTCGTGTTCGTTTTTCTCCTCAGTATTTCCTCTGCTTTGTGCCACAGAGAGACATCTCATTAACGATGTGTGTACTCCAGTGTGTTACAGTGACAGTCTACAAAAGCCTCAAGAATAAAAACAGCTTATTTTTTCTTACTGCCATAACTGACGACCATCGAACATCAGTGAAGTGGGTTTTTGACAGACAGTAAAAGCATACAAATTGCTGTTTTTGGCACAGGAACCAGAAAAATCCACTATGTCAGGCACACATACACTCAAAAACATGCATTCCAATATCAAAATGTACCAGAAGTGAAATGTGTCACTTGTCATGCACATATTTTTGAGGGGATGAGGACTAATAGCTGTTAGTGTCACCATTTTGGTTTATTTCCTTCCAATGATTAAAAAAAAAACAAACTAGACTTTACCATTGGTTGTAAATGGCAGTGTTTGGTAGCTTCAGGTGGACCTGAAACAGTGTAAATAAGTGAATAATGTTTGTGTGCATACATGCATGTTTACGTGAGTCAAAGTGAGAGTGTGTTATGTGGACTCGCTGGTTTCGTGTCTTTTTTCCTTTTCGTCTCCAAGAAGTTCAAGTGTCACTTAGAATAGTCGCCTTTCCCACAGACACTAACCAATACCTGCCATCGGTAAGGGGGTAGCAGTACATTCTTCAGGTCTTGTTTTAAATAACAGGGGTCTACACTGTTACATGTGCTCACCCCTCATCTTCCACAAAATATCTTCTATGTTTTGGCTCAGCATGAGAGCAGGGATATCTCACTACAGTGATGAGTAATTCTGTGACAGTGGGACAACATGTTTCCAGCATGTTTTCCTCTCTCTCTTTGTCCGTCTTTGTAGATGAGAGGTTTTTTCTGTTGAAGATCAACAAAGGGGAAGAAGGAGCAGTGAGGAGTAGAGGGGTGTGAGAGCTGAAGAAGAGGAAGAGGTGGAGGGCAGCAGTGCGCTCCCCTCTCCTTTCTTGCTATAGCAGCTCTTCTCTTTGTTTCTTATTTCTTGGAGGTCCCTGGCCGTTCCTCAGGGAGCCGTTCTGGGGTCGCAGGAGGTGCCCCCGCTCCTGCTCTGTCCATGGAACGCTTCCCTGCCCATCTTCACTGTCGAGGTCAGAGTCTGAGTGCATGAGGGCAGAAGAGGTGGAAACAGGTACCGGCTTCAAACGGCCTTCAAAGACAAGAGTAAATGACATGATGACAAAACAGTAGTGTTGTTGCAAACCTGCTTTAGAAATATTTCAGTATGGAGTAGGGGTTGGCAATTCCAGGCCTCGAGGGCCAGTGTCCTGCCTGTTTGCCAGCTGTGTCTGCCCTACCCACTGCTGGAGGAGACAGTGGGGAGCGCAGCGTCAGTTGGAAAACATGCAGGACACCGACCCTTGAGGCCTGGACTTGCCCATCCCTGGTATGACTGTAGAAATGAACACAATGCTTTGATATACAAGGAGTATTTCTGAGATTTTTGAACAAATGTAAAAATTTTTCAAAAGAGGAACAGAGCAATTACCAGCCAATTCATGTCCAAGAAAATTGTTTAGTGCCTGATTTAACCAATTCCTCATTTAATAGTCACTTATACAACAGAATATCACATTTTCCTTGTAGGGCTTTACTGCTCTCTGTACAATTTCAATTCAATTTTATTTGTATAGCGTCAATCATAAAATCGACAATTATCTCTAGGCGCTTCACAATTCAAGGCCGAGACCTCGAGACTTTGTTCAAAACACTACTTTTTCAACCCTCAGTTTGAGTAAGGAAACACTTCTCCATTAAAAAAAAAAACCTTAAATCGGGAAAGAAAACATGTCATGAAAAGTGACACAAGAGGAATCCCTGCTCTACAATAGACAGACAAATTTGCTCAAATATAGTACAGTACTGTGCACAAATCTCAGACCACCTTGGGTTATCTTGCTACTAGGTGTATAAGGGTCATACACATATACAAAAACAATCAGTAGGAGGGAGGGGGTCAAAATGTCCACCTTTACCTTTATGTTTTTGTAGGATTGTGAATAATCAGTTACTGCGCTCTGCTGAGGTGAAAACTGAGGTGGTTCAATCTCCAGCTCCAGTGAGAAGACATTAAACCTTAAGCCACTGCAAGTTTGTGTTTGTGTATGAATGGGCGAATAGGGCACATTGTAAAGTACCTCAGGTGGCCGTCAGATACACAATCACTTTATACAGATAGAGTCATTTACCATCAGCAATTAATCCACCTGAGAGTAGATTTAGTCATCTCGAGTTGAGCTCCTCTTTGTTGGTTTGTTTTTCTGCCTCACACAATGTGCTGCAGCAGGTTAAAAAAATTCAACACCCTTTTCTGACATTATCACAAACAGCGTGAAGAACAATGTTTGAATAGAAAACCCAGAGTTTTTCCTCTGATTTTTTTTTTGTATTTATTCTACAACCTGCATGTTGCTACCCTGTTTTTCACTATACACAGCTCCTAAAAAAAGCTGTTAACAACAAAATATAAACAGATCCAAAGGGAAGAATAATGCACATTGTATATAGGCTCTACATATGCTTCTTCCGGCTTTCACAGAGAGTGGACGCATTTCTATCTGCTCGCGTCCCAGTTTTCCCTGCTTGCTACGTCTTGTCTGTGTATTTTTTGCTTCATTCGCTGTCTGAGTCTTTCCCCAAACCCAAAGCAACATGGAATTGACCAGCTGGACCTCAACAAAATTGGCACGCAGGAAGACGGGTCAAGGGGAATCCAAGGGTCCTCAGAGGACAGTGGCTGCTGGACATGTGAGGATCCGTGGACGCATGGGGACTTGTGTGTTTTTGAGAAGCTGTCCAATGAGGATGTGATGGATATTTATCCATTTTGGAACCATGAAAACAGGATTTCTGCTGATTGGCTTGGGTGTTTTCCTGGTGTATCGATAAAGAAGACTGAGAGAGCTGTTCAAAGCCCAGTAAAGCTTCGTCTCCAAATCAAGCAGTTGGGAAGAGCACTGGCAGCACAACAGGGACAATTTCCGAATAAAATCGAAGAGTGGGTTACAACACGGAAGTTCTGGGGTCTCTTCATAGGATGGACTTTTGAGGTCTGGTACTAGAAAATATAAAATTGGGTACTGAGGAGTTAAATTCTTTTCTGCCTCTGAAATTGTGACTGTCTTATCTTGTTTTTGTTTGGGCTCCTTGAACAGGCTGTGCGTAACCCCCTCCTTGGAGGAGACGTTGCTTGGAGAATGAGCTCTACTTTTCACCAACACTCTGATAAGAGGCTGGGCTGAACTTTTTCTATGGACATATGCCACTATGGTAACTATCATGGAGAGAGGATTCTTGACTTGATGTCGAGGTGAACTTTTCTCTGGACATGTGTTGCCATGGTAACTATCATGGAACTTAACACCTGGCGATATGCACTGAGAGAGGATTCTTGAATTTTGCTATCAGAACTGATACGACACAATGCATCCATTGATCATTATTACACACTTACAATGCACACCCCCCTAACTCTCTGATATCTTGCTTTGTTAATGTGTGGGTAACTTGTCTGCTAATTGTGCATGAGGTTTTTTTTCTACGTGACCATAATGTTGCTTCCTATGGAGCCTAATTCTGGAAACTGTGCTTTTTTTTTAACTCCCTTTCCCTATTGTAACCCCCCTTTTCCCACCCAACTGTAAGGCGTGAGCTCAGTTCACTGCCGTTTGTGAATTTCCCCTTTTTGTGGAATCAATAAAGTATCAGTCAGTCAGTCAATCAATCAATCAATCAATCAATCAATCAATCAATGTGAGGTTGATGGTTGCGGAGATCAAAAATGTACTTTATGAATATGATGCACAAAAACTGACCGTAGTGGTGGATTTGGTTTATACCTGCTCTTGGTGGATGTAGCTCCAGACTGTCTTGTTCATCAGCTTCCAATATTTTATATCGACTTTTGCTTCTGCGTACTTTACTCTTTCGCCTTGTAGAAAAAAAAGTTGATGGATGAAGTGGGATTTCAGGTTGTGAATTAACTGCAGGTATTTGTAATTATTTTAGAAATTCCACTCACCTGTTGCAGCAGCACACCATCCCCCACACAACAGTTGCTATCGCAACCACAATCATAAAGAATGCGATCGTGACATAGAGGACACTCCACTCTGAAAACAAAAACAACAATGACTGAATGTGATTTGTGAGTACAACAGTAACTTTAACAAACCTTTTAAGGGATGAAAATGAGAAAAAGCCATGAGATTTACAATATATCTTAATGTTTGGACCTGTATTATTGTTAACCAAGCTTAACTTAATCTTACCACAGTTGCTTTCTGCATCTCCAAGCTGAGTTCTGATGAAGTTCTCCATCCAAAACGGGTGGCAGACGCAGCGTCGTGTAAACGGGTCACAGTCGCCATGACTGGAGCAGTTCAGCTGGCAGACTGAGGAGGCAGAGCAGCACGAGATCAGAGATTTCTAATGCAGACCATGGTTACTCATCATTGCTTCTATACTAGTGAGCTTCATATATTAGATATATTCTGAGTTGATACAGATTAAAATCAAACGTACCGACTATTACCCACTTTATATTTGCCTTCTATTTCTTTCCCTTGTGGTTTGCTTGTGCTATACTGTTAATATGTTGTGTAACATGTTAATAGATCTACAGACTGGACACTAGGAATACATAGATAGTTAAACTGACCAATATTGACCTTGAGGACTGAAATCAGCTTTTGACTAATAAGATCTCATTTCACCATTGGCATTTGTCAAGAATTTTAAAATCCTTCCTTAATATCGTGTGCACAGTATACAGTAAAAACCACCTGTGTGTGCATCAAATACCACTGTCAATTTTGCATAAAATCAAGTGTCAATTTTGGGAAAAAAATAATTGTAGAGACAATTTGTAGCTACAGTTCATTATTTGACCCTAATCTTAACGACAGGTCAAAGTAGCACTATTTCTATTATCTGCTTCTATTTTCTTGCAAAAAAACTCTGTGGCGATCTGTACAAATAAATTTTTAAAAATAAAGAAAGAAAAAGGCAAAAACAAATATATAAAGTACAATGCAGTGTCAAATTGATGTCCAGCACAGGTACCACTGCTATGCTTTGACACTTACTGACTGTGTCCACACGTTGGGTTTTGAAAATGAGAAAGTCATTCTTCTCTTTGCGTAGTCTGTTGCGGAGGCCAAGTGCAACGCTGTGGCCAGGCAGAGGAGGGTGCCCTGGACCTCCTGACACCAGGAAGACCAAACGGGTACTAATGAGGAAGGGATTCAGGAAATGTTACTTACAGTAATATTTAACTGCTGTGGACCGTTATCAGAGTTAAAGTTAGACTTGTGTATTAAAATTCAACACAAGTTCATAATGATGATGATGATGTGCGCATACAGAGAACAAGAGATTGTTACTTTAGTCTAAAAATAAATGCTCATAAACAATATGATTTTAACCAAAGAAAGCAAAAGCTACACACCTGTGCTCATTAAACGCACTGATCTCCCGCACAATGATATCAGTGTCAAGAACGCCCAGTAACACTCCGATCTGACGCAGCAGCATGTCCCGCTGACGGTGGGTCACCTGAGATACAGGGACCACCAGCACCAACTCCACCAGGTCACGTTCAAACAAGTCTAAAAGAATAGAAGAGGATTAGATGGAAGCAAACAAACAAGCAATATGGACAAGTAGGAGAGAAAACAGAGAGAGAAAGTACGTCAGACATGACTGAAGGCTGCATCTGACCCTCTGAAATCTGGGATAGAGGCCAGAGCGCCCAGTGATGGATTAATCTCTGGCTGAGTGCGTGTCTGTGCTCCGTATGTTGCACATTGGCCTGCTCAACCTTCAACTGTTGGTTGTTGAGTCTCTTGCTGTGTAGTTTGCTTGGACTAGTCTGATGGGAAATACATATTTCTGTAGTATACTTATACTGTTACATATTAAGACTGTGATCACATTCTGCAGTTTATACAAGTCTGCTTCAGTTGCCACTCTCCAAAAGACTTGGAACAAAATATACAATGTGTTTTAAGTCATACTCAAAGTGAAAGCAAGAACAAGTGTTGTACAAAAAGAGGTCAAAAAGCCCTGGCAGGAAACAATATTGAAAAGAAATAATAGGTGCATTAACAATATTAATACACCAAAGCAAACAACATTTTCTCACTGTGAACAAATCTAACCTTTCAAAACGCAAGATTCATTTGTAACCTGTAAAAGGGCTAAAGTGTGTCTCTAACTGAAAACATACTGTTGGTTTGTGTACATTCACTTTACCTGGTCTGACCTCCACGGTGCCAGCGTCAGAATCGGTCTGTCCCTTACTGTCCGTCACAGTCAGGGTGAAGCTGTACTTCCCCTCCACCAGGTTTCCTAAAAACAACACTGGCTGGTGGTCAGAGTTGTTCAGCACATCCTGTCAAAGCAGAAGGGTGCTTTCTTAACATTTTTGCTTTGACTTTTTGCATCGGCACTGTCTGTTTTCATAAACAAGGTAAAAATACTGTGTTGCTACTGGCATTTTTAGTGTGATTTTACAGGTTTATGTTCAAATTTCAGACTTCTGCTTTAAATTACCCAACATGTCAGGAGAGAAAACTTTAATCTCCTATTTTCAGTCTCTACCAAAGGATGGGGGGTGTTGTGTAGTCCTATTATTAAGCCCCTTGAAGAAAACTTGTGATTTACAATTACAGCGCTGACTCTGTTCTCACCCCAGCTGCAGGGCTGGTGTCGTCTCTGGTCCACAGGTAGCTAACTCCACTTTTGTCATCAGCGGAGTGAGATCCATCCAGAGTAGCAGTCCTGACAGGCAGGGATACTGGTGGACTCGACACAACGTGGGCTACTGGTGGCTGGTCCTTCTCTGGAGGGAAAAGAAAAATCATCACCAAAGTCACTGAACGTAGGGGTCACTGACTGACATGCTCACTGATAAAGGAGGTGCTAAATTTAAGCTGCCAATCTTCTTTGTTGGTTTCTGTTGTACCAGTACAGCAATGTACAAATAGTTCATGACGTATTCATGATGTAAAATCCCTGCATAGTAGTCCTACTTCAGTAAAACTACATAAATATTAGCAGCACAAAGTACTTACAGTATTGAATTGAAAAGTACTCATTTGATCTCTCTGATGTTATATATGACATTTGTAGATTGTTACCACAGGGCACCAAGGGGTAGAAATACTTTGATTTACAACTCCAAATATGAAAATGTTTAGACAGTATGTAAAATAGCAAAAATTTTACTTTGACTTTCTGTCTGGTCTTAAGTGTTTTATTAGAAAATGCATTCATCAAATTCAGATCTGCTACCTGAACGGAAATAATTAAGCCAGGGGCAATTGAGGGCTACAAACGACTTAAAAAATCATCCAAAAACAACATTTTAACATCTGACATTAGCAGGTGATTTAAACATGATTTGGTTCACAATTAGCAGGTGAGGAGAGGTTTAGACTGTCAGGAGGAAAAATGCAGTGCTCAACAATATTTCCTTAAATATACAGAAAATTCATGAAATCTTAAAAAATAAAATTTCTCAAGCATGGTTAGTGATAGAGTGGATATCCCCAACACTCATGTGTGTCATATTACCACCATAGCTTGTGGTATGTGCATTAATCACTGTGCATAAACATGACCACAGTGCATTAGGCTGACCTTTGCTGCTTCTCAGGATTTGGACTGAACTGACTGATAAATATGTAGGACAACCGATTCCCATGCATTGTTACTGGATGATTTTAAGCTGCCTGTAGCCCTCAATTACCGCTGTCCAAAGCATTTACCTTCATGTAGTAGATGTGAATTTGATGAATCGCTGTGTATTTTCTAATACACTGACACTGACTAGAGAAAACATCAGAAATACAACAGAAATACAAGTCAAAGCAAATTTCAAAAAGCACATTATTTTTATTTGCTATTTTCCATACTGTCCAGACTTTTTTTAAGTTGGGGTTTGTTTATTTATTCTTTTATACTTGCAGGAAATTCATCTTGCTGCCACGTTAACGGTGCACAGTGCATGGTTTTTGAGTGCAGGGGAAACTGGAGTACCTGCAGAAAGCCTGCGCAGGCACAGGGAGACAATGCAAACTCCACACAGATTCAAACCCAGAACGTTCTTGCCGTGAGGTGCGTGTGCATTAGTTGTACTTCATATCCAGTTTTGTAAATAGTAAAGCAAATTAATTCTGAGCCTCTTCAGGTGAGTAGCAGGAGAGGAATAAATACCAAACATCAGATACACTTATCAGTTTTTGTACATTTTCTCGTCTTTGATTTTCAGTGACATATTTGAGTATCTCTTCAAATGTCTATCTGAGATGCATGTTCTCTAACCTTCTCTGACGATGACCGTGACAGTGCTACTACTCGCCAGCTTCCTCTCATCAGTTACTGTCAGGGTGAACACGTACGTGCCAACCCCGAGACCAGTCACCGTGGCAACAGCACTGTCTGCGTTCTCAATTTTCACCTCGTTGGGACCCCTGTCGGATGGACGGACAGACAGAAAAGGAGTGTGACAAAGAGACTTTAGAGAGAAGTAAACATCAAAAATAGTCTTTACTGCAGTAGGTTTGAAAAAGGAGTGTGTCTCCAATCACCAAGAGTATAGATGTATTTTGAACATTGGGGGGCAAAATAATCAATAAAATGAGTAAAAATTAACCAAAAAAAAAAAAAAAAATCAATAAAGTTAATAAAAACAAACAAAATAATTATGATTAGTATACATAATCAATAAAAAAACAAAAATTCAATTCCATTTTTATTTGTATAGTGGCAATCATAATCGGCCATTATCTCTAGGAACTTCACAACTCGAGGCCGAGACCTCATGACTATGCAGAGAGTAAACCCAACAGAACCACCAAGAGCAAGCCAAAACTGAAGAATATAATCCAGACAAGGCACAACAATGAACAAACTAACCAAGACAATGTGAAAAAAGTAACCAAATAACCAGAAAAATTAGGAAAAACAAACAAAAAATAAAATAGTCAAATTGGGCAAAATGATCAAGAAAGTAACTAAAAATTAACAATTAAAAGAAAAAAAAAATAAAATTAGCAAAAAAATAAAAAAAAATATACCAAACAAAAATGAAGAAAATAAGCAACAAAATGAACAAAACAAGAAAACCATGAATGAACAACGGCTTTATATTTTGCAAAAAAAATGTACATCAAAGAAAAATTCACAAATTCACAATCTGACCCTACCGATCTTCAAGGTCAAGGTCAAGATCAGATCATGTGGTACACTGCAGGTTGTCCCCAGATACTTAGTACATACATGTAAAACTTCAGAGCCCTGCGTCTAGAGGTTGGGTCTCTAAAGCCCAAAAGGTGGCTAGGTCACCAAATGACCCTGTGACCTAATTAAATATACAAATTAGGTCGAGGTCACCACAGTACCCCTTCTACCTTGGATGGACTAGCATGTAAAGTTTGGTCACTCTGGGTCTAGAGGGCGCTGATAAAGAGAGGAAAATGATCAAAAGGAAATAGGAGCCAATAGTAAGTGGTTTAGGCAACTTCCAGACCCTACCAATCATAAAGGTGAAGATCAGATCATGTGGTATACTGGAGGTTGTCTCACGGCACCAAGTAGATACATATAAAATTTCAGAGTCCTAGCTCAAGAGGTTGGGTCTCCAGAGCCCAAAGAGTGGCTGGGTCATCAAATGACCCCATGACCTAATTAAATATGTAAATGAGGTCAAGGTTACCATGGTACCCCTTCCCCCCCAAGAGATGTACCCAAAGGTAAAGTTTGGTTCCTCTGGGCCTAGGGGTTAAGGAGATATAAGTAGAAATGTCGGAAAGGAAGTACCGATGGTGACTGTTTCCATATCCCCCTTCGGGGTCTATCGGCCTTGGTGGGGGATAATAATCAAGAAAATGAACAAAATAATTAAGAATATTAGTAGAAATAAACAGAATACTCAAAAAAAAACAACAACAAAAATGAAGAAAATATGACAAAACCAGAAAAATGAGGAATAATTGGCCAAACTAATCAACAAATTAAACAAAATGAACAATAATCCATTTCCATTTTCTACCCCTTAATCCTCGCCAGTTAATTTCTCCTAAGTCGTACAACAAATAACCTGTTGTTGACCCGTGAAGCATTCTTTATCTGATATAATTAAC